>SJYQ01001214.1:9744-22969 GCA_006410935.1 Redunca redunca
GGGGCCGCGGCCGGGGCTGGAGCTGGGGCCGGGGCCAGAGCCAGGGCCTGACTCTGCTTCCGGAGCTGCTTTGCCTGCTGCTCCAGGGACAAGGTCATGGCCTGGGTGGTCATCTGCTGGGCCTGATGGATAGGGCGTGATGCGCCAGATGAGAGCCAGCCTCACCTCTCCCTGCAGGCTGGTACCCACAAGGCGATCCGTGGGCCCTGCCCGTCCTCACCAGGATCCGCGCCTGCTGGTTGATAAAGTCCTGCTGCTGGGCCGCCAGCTGCCTCGCGTCCACGCTGGGAAGCACGGGCTGTGGCTGTGGTGGTACCACCATGGCTGGGGCGTGATGGGCAGGCAGGCAGTCAGGGCGGGTGAGCGCCATGGCCGAGCTCCCAGCCCCTGCCCACTGTGCCCTCCAGGTGGGACCTTCCCTCCTCTAGGCCCAGTCCACCACACCCCCACCCCCCAAAGAAGGGACCGGGCGGCCACAGTCCAGTCTTACCTGGGACTGGCCCCATGGGCGGCATCATGGGCATGGGGGCTGGCATCATGGCTGGCTGGTAGCTGGGCATCTGCACCATCCCTGGGTACACTGTAGTGACAGGGTCCTCCCACGTCAGTGCCCACCTGGGCCACCAGACAGCCTCCCTCCAGCCCCAGGAGAGGAGATGAGCACGGGCCACCGGGGTGCGGGCTGGAGCTCTGATGGCAGCTGCGTGGGAAGCCCGGGCCACGCTTCCCCCCGTCTGTGGGCAGGGCAACCCCAGATGGGCTCAGCCCCGCACTCACCCATGGGGTAGCTGCCTTGCTGCATGGGCCCCATGGCACCCCCTCCCTTCATGCGGCCAGTCAGAGCCCTGCCTTGCTCCAGATCCTGTGAAGGCAAAGGTCACAGGTCAAAAGGTCAGAGCTAGAGTCCTAGGAGGACTGGGAGGGGCAGCAGAGGCCCCAGAACGGGAGGGACCAGGCTGGGCAGGGGTGCAGGACACTCACACTGAGCCCGGGGGAGAGGACCGGCTCGAAGAGGTGGTCCAGGAAGCCATCCAGGCTCCCTGAGGTCCGGGACTCACCTGTGGAGGGCTAGCGTCACCTGCTGGGGCAGGGGCTTCCTGCAAACCCGTTCTTATCACCCTGCCCACCTGAGTGTGCCCACCCCCACCTTACCTGTGCGCCCCCTGCTGGGCAGTGTTGGGGCTGGACCCGGAGGTGGGCCTGGGGGCAGTGAGGGGGCCTGGATGCTGGGGGCCAGAGGGATGTTCTCGGCTCTGCAGGAGACAGTAGGCCCAGCTAAGGGGTTCGCGGGGCCACCTCCAGCCATGGAGGCCCAGCTAAGGAGGTGGGGTGCCCAGGCTGAGGCAAGGTGTAGAAGCTGCTGTGGAGAGGGGCGGCGGGGGGGGCGGGGGCGGGGTCATCCCCACGAGATGGGAAGAGGCTTGGGGGCTGGACCTGAGGCAGCACCAGGGAACCCCAGGGTATGACGGGGTGGTGGTGGGGTCGCCTACGACAGGATAGGGACAGGAGCAGGCCAAGGGTGCTGGGGTGGCACCTACAGGCCACGGGGGGCGATGGGGTAGCTATGGGGCCTGGCTGGGTCCCCCGGGTCCTCGGTCTGGCCGATCAAGTCCAGCACAAAGTCGCAGCCGGCCAAGTCCCTCCAGGAGTCCCTGCAGTGCAGAGACACAGACCAGCCACGCGGGGGCGGGTCCAGGCCTCTGGGCGAGACAAGGGCAGGGAGGACAGGGTGGTCAGCCAGGCAGGTGACCATCCAGAAGCGGCAAGGGCCTGGGGGTGCGGCGGGGGGGGGGGCTTGCNGGGGTGCGGCGGGGGGGGGGCGCTTGCAGAGGGGGACGAGAGGACCCGGTTTCCATTCTTTTTCTGCAAAAATGGCCCTCTACCTCTGCGTTGGCTCTGATGTATTTGTTTTTATGTATTTTTTTGCTGTATTTATTTTACCAATTTGATCAGAATCTGGGCCCAATCTAGCAGGAATACTCCCTACTCGCTCTCCATCTGGAATCTGCTGTCTGGACCCTGCCCGCCGACCCCCACACCTCGCCCCCACCCCTTGGGCAGCAGGCCTTGGCCTGCAGGAGCAGCCGCAGAAGGTGCTCGGTGGGACAGCAGGCTGGGAGGGCGAGGAGGACTCAGAAGGAGGACGGGACAACGGTCAGTGTCGGCCAGACTCCCCCATTCCTGGCCCCCAGACCTGCTCTGTAGAATCCACCCAGCGAACTGCTCCCCCGTGGTCCAGGACTCCACCTCGGCCGAGTAGCACTCCTCTGCAAGGATGAGGGGCAGGGGTGAGAGTGAGGGACAGCAGGGTCCACCCTGATGGGGAAAGGGGCACTGTCCCATTGGGGTCCCACTAGCAGGATGACAGGGAGGTCAAGGTCACATGGGGAGGGCTGAGGTGGGAAGGGGGTCTGGGGAGGGCGAGGGTGCCAGGCAGACTCTGCCGTGGGAGCCCTGAGCAGGACGCGCGCCTCACCGCTGAAGGTGGACACGTCCAGCGCCATGCGGCCCCGCCTCCATCCAGCTGTCCACTCGAGCTGGGTGGGTGGGTGGGCCCGGGCAGACCCAGGGTCCAGCTGCGTCTGCTCCAGGGCCCCCAGCAGCTTATGTTGGCACAGCGCTGCCATGCCCCTGGGGGCCTGGTCAGAGACAAACCTGCGGGCACAGCACAGGGCCACTGTGAGCCTGGGGTGGCCTGCTGACCCCGTCCGCGGGGCCCTCCACCCACTGAGCCCCCTACTTGAGCAGCGGCTTCTGCAGGGTGTGCATCGGCGGGAAGGCGCTGAGCAGGACGGCCATGAGGGCCCAGCCGCGCTGGCTCTGCTGCTCGTCGGGGTTGCGCCAAAGCTGGGCCACCAGCTGGCTGAAGAGCTCGTCGCGCAGCCCCGGCCGGCGCTGCCCCTGCCGCACCAGGTACTGGCCCATGGTCTGCTCCTCCCAGGGCGCCAGCGACCCGTCCCCCAGCAGCCACAGCATCTGCGGACACCAAGCCAGGGGAGGCAGGTCGTGCAGGGCTCCCTGTGCCTGCCAGCACCCTGGCATGGGCCCACCCTGTCCCCTCCCTGCTGGGTCACTCACCACCTTGTTGATATCCAGGGCATGCTGAGGGTTCTCACAGTCCAGCTTGGTGAGGGGCTTGGTCAGCAGCTGCCCAGGGTGGGGCAAGGAGGGCTCCTGCAAGGAAGGGGGGGGTGCCACGTGCCTGAGCAGAGGCTGATCCGTGCTGACCTGCCAGACACAGGGCCGGGGGACCCCTGAAGGAACGTACGAGAGGAAGATGGGCTGGAGAGGAAAAGCGCCTTAAAAATACACTTTGACTGGGCTTCCCTGGTGGCCCAGTGGTTAGGAAGCCACCTGCCAATGTAGGGGGCACTGGTTTGTTCCCTGGTCCAGGAAGATCCCACGTGCCACAGGGCCACTAACCCCGTGGGTCACAACTCCTGAGCCCGCACACTGCAACTGCTGAAGCCTGCACCCTGGAGCCTCTGTTTCGTAACGAGAAACAATGAGAAGCCTGCTCGCCGCAACCAGGGAAAGCTCTCTCAGCGCCAAAGACGCAGCACAGCCAAAACAAAAATGAATATTAAAAACCATACACCTAAATCACCCTTTCTGATTAGAAAACTAAAGCCCATGCATATGGAAAACTCAGAAAACAGGGATAAAGGATGAAGAATAAAAACCACCATCAATATGCCACCGCGAGGTATAACCAGAGTTAACATTTTCACCTCTTTCTTCCTAGTCTTACTTCCTGTGTGAAGGTACACACGTCATCTCCCCACCCGCCCGGCTGTTGCCTGGAACATCGGGACCGAGCTCGATGGGCACTTTTGAATCTTGCTTTTGTTTCCAACACTGTTGCCTGGACACTCTGCCTTGTCATTAAACATGCTTTAACAGCACTTCAGCGTTCAATGGCAGGGCAATGCCACAGGTGTAACAAAGGTGTGGCGTCGCTGATAAATAACAATAGACTGAGATGTGGGTTCAACGGATTTTCCGAGCAACGCAGTTGCATCCACAATCCCCACAACAGGAAATGGAGGAGAGGGATGGACAAAGAAGGACAAACACAGGTTTTGCCTGTGTTTGGGGGCTCGTGTCTGGGGAAATTTGGGCAGCAGCCCGCAGAGCTGAGGCCTGGAAGCCCACCTGAAAGCCGATGGAGATGAAGCTGGAGAAGGGGAACTGGTTGATGTCAGGTGGGAGGGTCAGGCTGGGCCGGGCGGGAACTTCCGGGGGCATGGCCTCGGTGATGCTCTGGACCCGGGCGTGCTGACGGCCTGGGATGACACGGGAGGCAGTCCAGAAATGCCCAGGTAAGGCGACTGGCTCTGGAGTCGCCTCCACCTCCCAGCATCAGCCCCTGGCTCCAGAGCAGAGGGAGCCGGGCAGTGAGCTGGGGGCACCCAGAGAGAGCATCAGAGGGAGTGGCCGCCGGGAGAGGAGGGGGTTGTGGAAGAACGAGGCCCATCACGACTCACCTTCCGCTGTCTTCAGCATGGCGGTGAGCTCAGCCGGGATCTCCAAGCGCCCCAGCTCCTGGTGGAGAGGAGCAATTGACCAGAAACTCAGGGAGGGGCACAGGGACCCAGGGGCCCTCCTCACCCCTGGGGCTATAAGCTTCCCCTCCAGAGACCAAGAATTCTAGTCCTGGGCACTCCAATGGGGCCCCTCGAGCCCTCAGAGGGAAACCAAGGGCACCCAGGCCTCTTATTGGGGGGCACAATGGATGGGCCTGAGGACAGGACCCATCTCGGCACCCCTGGGACCCCACGCTCCCCCTCAAGCCAGGCCAGGTTCAGCAGGCTCATGACCCAGCAGACACTCTCCAGCTTCCAGGCCGCCTACCATGCTTGGCACTGTCTCGAAGGCCCTGATGCTGTGCCAGCTGCGCCGACGCCCAAGCTGTTGGGGGAGATGCGGGAGGAGATGGTGTCCCCGTGAAGTGTCACCCCGAGCTCCCTCGAGGTTCCTTGCTCGCTGGGCAGTTCAGCTGACCTCTCCTCCTCCCAGGAGGCCTGGCCACCAGCGGAACAGGTGTGGATGGACCCCAGGGGGCTTGCGTCTGCCCCTCGCCCTCCAGAGCCCTCACCAGCCGAAGTGCTGTGGGTGTTGCTGCCTGTCTGCCAGGACCGGGAAGAGAGCAGCAGGAAGGGAAGAAATGGTCCCTGGGGGACAAAGTCCAGGCAGGGAGGAGCAGGAGAGGAGGTGGCGTGTAGGCATTGACCTTCGAGCTGCTTTATGGCCCTCACGTTGGAGTCATCGGGCAAGACAGGGAGCAGCCCAAGGGGCCCCCGGATGGGATGGAGGCACCCCAGACGGCAAAAAGAGTCAGGCCCTGGCATGAAGGAAGGTGATGAGCTCCCAGAGGCCCCAGGCTGCCCCGGCCAGGCAGCGGGGATGGGACGTTCCACCAGCAGTGGCCCCTGAGGCCTCGCCCCTTGTGTGGCTGGGCGTGGACGGTGGTCACTGTCTTCGTTCGGCCAGCTTGACCGGCAAAGGCTGGCTTGGCTTCTCCCCTGAGCGCACCCCAGGCAGCACCCCACCCGTGGGCTTCACCTGTGGTCTCCGCCGTCTCCAGAGCAGGGGCCGGGCCGCCAGCATGATGGTGTTCAGCTGCCCCAGAGCTGCCCGCTGCCGGAAGCACCGCTTCCTGGAGGCCGGGAAGGGGGTTGGTGAGGAGCCCACATTCACACCCAATACTCAGATCCTCCAAGTCAAGACATGAGTGTAAAACCAAACCCCAGTGAAGCGCCCGGCCGCCTAACAAGCAACAGGGAAAGGACAGGACAGAAGAGCAAGTGACCCCAGAGGCTGCTGTGCACAGGGGGTTGAGGCCTGAGGCTCCGGAGCTGGCCACCTGGGCGCGTTCCTCTCCTGTCATCACAGCAGTCTTGAATAAGGTCTTTGCCTTTCTGGGTTTTGGGGTGTTTTTTTTTTGAATATGCTCGTGGCTTGTAGGATCTTAGGTCCCCAACCAGGGATCGAACCCACAGCCTTGACAGTGAAATGCTGAGTCCTAACCACTGGACCGCCGGAGAATTCCCTACTTGACCTCTTTGTGTTTTATTTTCATCACCTCTAAAAGGAGAATTATTGGACTGTCTGCTCCACAAGAAGATGAAATGAATTAAGAGGCTGTGTTTGGAATAGTGTCTGGCACATTACGATTTAAGAAACAGAACTTTTTTCCCTCCCCCCAAGAAGAACTCCTAAAAATGAAAAATATTACATCTCGGGAAGTCTAATAGATCCCTGAAGAGACAATATCTTTGAGAATTTTCCAGATATAAGAAAGACCAGACTTCTCAAGGAAGCAGCCCTGAGCATGATAAATATTTAAAAATTAATCTATACACACTGCTGCCGCTGCTGCTGCTAAGTTACTTCAGTATTGTCCGACCCTGTGTGACCCCAGAGATGGTAGCCCACCAGGCTCTGCCATCCCTGGGATTCTCCAGGCAAGAACACGGGAGTGGGTTGCCATTTCCTTCTCCAATGCATGAAAGTGAAAAGTGAAAGGGAAGTCGTTCAGTTGTGTTCGACTCCCAGCAACCCCATGGACTGCAGCCCACCAGGCTCCTCCATCCATGGGATTTTCCAGGCAAGAGTACTGCAGTGGGGTGCCATTGTCTTCTCCACTATATACACTACTAGATATGAAATAGATAAACAACAAGGATCTTATTTTTTATTGAAATATATTGGTTTACAGTGTTGCTGGTATATAGCAATGTAATTCAGTTACAAATGTATACATACATATATATCTATATAGAATATAGAATAGAATAATATTCACTATCTTATAATTACCTATAGTGGAAAAGAATCTGTAAAAGAATATATAGAGAGATATATATGCATGATATATTTGTAACAGAATTACTTTGCTATATACCTGCAACATTGTAAACCAATATACTTCAACAAAAATAAATCTACAGCTTTTTTTTACATCAAAGTACACTATCAAGAGAAGAGGCTAAAAAAATAGATAAAAAACAGAGAGGACACTGCTTGTAAATCAAATATTTGATAAGAGTTCAGTATCCATAATATATAAAGAACGCCTACAACTCAATAAGAAACAAACCACCCAATTAAAAATCAAGCAGAGGACTTGAATAGTTGTTTCTCCAAAGAGACACACAGGTGGCCCAGGAGAACATGAAAAGACGCTCAGTACCACTAGTTGTTAGAGAAATGCAAATCAAAACCACAAGGAAATGCCACTTCACATCCACTGCTGCTGCTGCTGCTAAGTCGCTTCAGTCGTGTCCGACTCTGTGCGACCCCATAGACAGCAGCCCACCAGGCTCCCCCGTCCCTGGGGTTCTCCAGGCAAGAACACTGGAGTGGGGTGCCATTTCCTTCTCCAATGCATGAAAGTGAAAAGAGAAAGTGAAGTTACTCAATCATCTCCGACTCACATCCACTAGATTGGTGATAATTTAAACAGCAGAAAAGAACATGTCTTGGCAAGGATGTAGTGAAACTGGAAGCTGCACACACTGCTGGTAAGAAGGTAAAATGGTGCAGCCACTATGGAGAACAATCTGGCAATTCCTCAAAAAGGTAAAGACAGAATTACCAGATAACTTAGAATTCCACTCCAAAGTAAAGACCCAAAAGAACTGAAAGCAGAGATTTGAACTGTACCTTGCATGCTCATGCTTATAGCAGCCTTATTTGCAATAAGCCCAAAGGCAGAAACAACCCACATGCACACTCAACAGATACATGGATGAACGGCTGTGGTCCACTTACACAACGGAACAATTTCCAGGTGTAGAAAAACATATGATGTTCTGACACATGTTATAAAAGGGACAAACCCTGAAAATATGTTTAGTGCAATAACCCAGATGTAAAGGGAGATACTGTATGATCAACTTAGATGACATGTCTAGAATAGGCAAATTCACAGAAACAGAAGGTATACTGGGAGTTACCAGGGGCCGGAGGGAAGGGGGCGTGGGGTATGATTGTTGAACAGGTACAGAGTTCTTGCTGGTGATGAAACGGTTTGGAGGGACTTCCCTGGTGGCTCAGACAGCAAAGAATCTGCCTGCGATGCAGGAGACCTGGGTGTGACCCCTGGTCAGGGAGCTATTAATAGATCCCACATGCCACAGCCAACGATCCTGCATGCTTCAATAAAGACCCACTGTAGCCAAAAAAAAAAAAAAATTCTTGCTGCAGAGTGGAGAATGGACTAGAAAAAAGGACAGTTGGACTTTCCTGGTGGTCCAGTGGTTAAGCATCTGCTTGCCAATGTGAGGGATATGGGATCAATCCCCGGTCCAGGAAGATCCCACATACCGTTGAGCAGCTGAGCCCATGAGCCCACGACTACTGAAGCCTGTGTTTGTACTCTAGCCCGCACTCCGCAACAAGAGAAGCCGCGGCCACGAGAGGCCGTTGCAGCACAACAAAGAGGAGAGCCTGCTTATTGCAACTAAAGGAAACCCACATGCAGCAGTGAAGACCCAGTGCAGACAAAAAATGCAAAGCACTAGCCAAGCAGTCAAGACAGCATGTGTGAGTGGCCTCAACAGGTAGTGAGCTCCCCGTGGCTGGGGGCATTCAAGAAGAGACAGCAGAGGTATGGGCAGGGGTGTCGGCAAGAAGAGTCCAGTGCCGATGGGATGCAGGCAGACAGACTTGCCTCCAGGCCCTATGTCTCCCAGAGCCTGCCCCGCCACGTTGAGGAGGCCTACAGTCTCAGCGCCCCCCGCACACCTGGCCTGGAGCCCACGCACACGAGCCTGCATCCGCGGCAGGAGGCGGAGGCGCTGGTGGGAGATGCAGATGCGGAGGCCTCGGTGCAGGGTCAGCAGGGCCTGGGCGCGCTGCTGGGCCCGGCACTGCTCCAGCTGCTGCCAGCCCGGCTCCTGCAGCAGTACCTGGGGGCAGAGGTGTGGGCTGGAGGCAGGCCAGGTGCGCAGGCGGGGACCACCCTGCCCTTCTCCCGAGCTCTCAGCTTCCTTCCAGGCAACCCATTCTCCTGGGGTGCCCGGGACACCCAGCCCACTCTGTCTCCCCACCACCTGGAAGGACCACCAGATTCTGAGAGGATCCCAGAATGCTCCTCCCACTTGCCAGCCCTCCCTGCCTCTCTGCACACACACACCACCCACCTGGGTGGCTCCCAGGTGACAGAGGGGTGACTCAGCCGCCAGCACCTGGTTCAGGATGATGCCACACCTTTCCCGGTCAGAGAGCTCACCCTGCTCCTTGGTCCCCAGGGCCTGGAACCTGCCCAGGGATGGATAACTCAAGTCAGAACAAGCACACGAGCACCTCTCCCCACACTCATTTGATCCCTGAGCCCCTTGGGTCCATTCAGTCTGTAAGTCACTCAACAATGATTATGGAAGGCACCTACTATGTGCCAGACACCCAGGAGAGTTTTGCTAAGAGGAGGAGAGGTGCATGAACGCACAGAGGCATGCGGAGGTGTGGGGGTGACTGACGAATAGTGGAAGGAGACACAGATGGAGGGAGAGAAGAGGGAGAGAATGGAAGAAGGGTCCCTGGGAAAGTGGGTCTGTCTTCCCCAGAAGGAGCCCTAGGTCCACCAGCCACTCCAGGGGGGTCTGCGTAGTGAGTCCTGGCCCTGAGGTGCCTGCTTCCCCCCATCCCGGGCCCTACCTGTCCAGGAAGGCCTGGAAGGGCAGGCGAATGGGGAAGTTGGAGCTGCGGGTACACACTGCCTCCAGGATGCCCGCCTGGCGCAATTGTTCTGCCACATGATCCACGTCGAAGAGGCCCGGAAGCTGTGGCCAGGCAGTGCGGCAGAGCCGAGGACATGGAGTCGAGGGGCTCACAGCCGTGGGGAGCATGGGGCAGGGCACGGGAGGGGCGGGGGTGCTGAGAGGGCAGGGCGGGAACTGGAGGGCTCTGCAGCCAGGTGCTGGGAGGGCTCACCTTTCCTGGATTGGGGTTGAGGCACTGAATGAAGCAGACGTGGCTCCTCGTGGGTGGAAAGGGGAGTCACGTGAGCACAGACTGGCCCCCTATTCAAACTCCCGGGGGATCAGGTGTGGGGGCACTATTCTCACCTGCCCAGCTGGGCTAGGAGGTCCCCCAGGGACTTCTGGAAGCGAGTGGCCAGCGTGGGTTTGCCCGGTCCTCCTCCGAACTCATCAGGCTCTGCTTCCTGGAACAGGCGGCTCACCAGCTGCGGGGTGAGACAGGGACTGCGCCGGCTCGACAGGCCTGTCCATAGCCCAGCCTGCCCCCCATCCCCACTCCCTGGGGCACTGGGGTGGGCCAGCCAAAGGTTCAAGGTGCCAGGATCTTGAAGGCCAGCCCCTTGGGCAAGACTGTCTGGGCGAGGAGGACAGAACGGGGTCGGGGGGTACAGGACGGCCAGCAGGGGCACCTGGAGCTGGCTCTGGGCAAGCATCTCCACCACGGCAGGGTCAAGATGATCCCGGTTTCTGTTTAGAAACTTGTGAACCTGCGAGAGACAATGTGAGGCGGGGAGGGGAAGTCAAGGAGAGAAGGCGGGTGTGGAAGCCAGTCCCTTTGGCAAGTGACCCAGCCTCTTCCCTCTGTTAACAGTCCAACTTCAAAGGTGGCCTTTCATCTCACACCATGTACCAAAATCAACTCAAAATAGAAGCATCAAAGACCTAAATGTAAGACGTGAAACCATAAGACTCTTAGAAGAAAACAAAGGGAGAAAGATTCATGACACTGGATTTGGCAATGATTTCCTGAATAGACAAAAAGCACCGGCAACAAAGGAAAAATAAACTGGATTTCATTAAAATGAAAACCTCTTGTGCATCAGAATAGAGTGTTGAGAGTGAAAAGACAGCCCACAAAATGGAAGGAATTATCACATATCAGATAAGGGATTAATACTTAGATTAATATCAAGAACTCCTACAGTTCAGTTTAAAAAAAAACACAATTCAAAAATGGACAAAGGAACTGAACAGATATTTCTCTAGAAAAGGTACACAAAAGGCCAAGGAGCACGTGAAGAGATGCTCAGCATCATTAATCACTAGAGAAATGCAAATCAAAACCTCAATGAGAGCACTTCCCGCCCACAAGGATGACTTGCTCCACCCCAAACCAGTCACCCGAATATACCATTTATACCAGGCCCCCACCCCCTTGAAGCTCTCCTCCTGGGTAGGTGTGCGGTCATCATGAAACTCCGAAGGGGGAGAGGAGGTCCCTTTACTGAGTACCCGGATGTGCCAGGCACCTGTCCCACCACTTTCATGTAATTACATTAATCCTCAGGACAATGCTATAGGACAGGTTCCCCTTCCCATTTTTCAGATGAGGACAATGGAGGCACAGAAGGAGAAGCAGACTCCCTGAGGCCATCAGAGCCAGGTCCCATGCATACGCTCTGCCCCTCTGGGTCTGGAGGGTCCCAAGGCCTTGACTCCCCAATCCCACAATGCTTGCCCAGAGCTCAGTGAGTCATGCACTAGGTGAGGCAGAGGGGCCCAGGCAGAGAGAGATGGTTAAAGCCTTGGAAGAGGTCTCCCCACACTTACTCCGCTCACCCGTCAGGTGACTCCCCAGGGTCACTCTGCCCTCACCCGATACCTGGTAGGTGACGGTCCCGGCATAATGTCGCACAGTGAAGATGGGAAGGGGCATCTGGGGCTTGGTGTAGCACGGGTGGTCGCCATGGTGATAGTGGCACTTCTGCAGGAAGGTGTGGTCCGTGGCCTGATGAGAGGAAGAGATGCTCAGGCCTCTGCAGGTGTGGCTCCCCTGGCGGGGCTGTGCCTCTCTCCCCTGCCCCCCAAAACCACAGATGCTGAACACACGGCGAGCTTTGGTTTGGGTCCCAAGCTTTTTTAGGAAGTCGCTCCATATCTCAGTCTTTATAAAGGGCACGACCTCTTTCCCAGGGACTGTTTTGAACAATCAAGAAAAAACATGGAAGACTTGCACACCTCAGTCAATAAGATTTGGCAGCTTAGAGACATTTGAAAAAATTATTTAAAAGAAACAGGCCCGGGGGACTTGAAGGCAGTTTTGGCAATGACTCCCGGGAGTCTGGTCTCACAGTTATAGGGGTTTCTGAGCAAGTTTTTCAAAGATACTTCTAAGAACCCATCCAGGAACTTCCCTGGCGGGCCAGTGGTCAAGTCTGTGCTCCCAGGGCCGGGAGTGTGGGTTTGATCCCTGGTCAGAGAAGTAGGGCCCACATGCCTCGCAGTGTGGCCAAGAAAATAAAACAGGGGGTAGGATGCAGTACATTTAAGTGAAACATTAAACAGATGGGTTTTTTTTTAAGATTCACATATAAAAAAGTCATCCAGTAAGAGGATATTTTATGGAGTTTAAGAACTTATAACAAAGACTCTTGATGAAACCCCAAGCCCCTCGCGCAGCCTGCCCAGTCCGCACCACCCAGCCCCTCAGGCACGATGGTCCTCCTCCTGCAGCGAGGACTCTCAGGGAGGTCTGCATTTTACTCAGGATTATCCAGAAACTAGAGATCTGAACCCAGTGTGGCCACTGCCTCCCCAAGCTGTGCTGAGGGCCTGTGGGCAAGGTCCCAGGACCTCAGACTTTATTTCTCCCCTGAGAGGCCCTGCTGCCCCTGGCCTGGTCACCAGGCACCCCCCACTCCTTGTCCCCCAACACGAAGGGTTCACCTGGGACAGCCATGTCTGGGCATCCAGGATACTCAGGAGGCTGTGCGGCTGGTCTACCAGGAAGTCCAGGCAGGATTCCTGCGGGGCCTGGGGGATGGGCACCCAAGGCAGCAACTCTCTCCGACACTCCTCCTGGGAACAGCCAGCACTTGGTTTGTGGAGACCACCCGTGTCCATGGGGAGCCTCATCTGAGCCAGAGCAGGGCTGACCCTCCCATTGTACAGGTGAGTAAACTGAGGCACGGAAGGACTGAGACGGCCTACAGCTCTGGGTCAGGGCTCTCAGTGCAGTGCAGTGCAGTGCTGTCTTTCCCCCAGGGATGGCCTCTGTTCTAGAAAACAGCTGGGCATCCCCAGCCTCCTCCAAGCCCAGTCCTGTACCTCCTCCTGGGCCAGCAGCAGCCGGTTGAACCACAGCTGCAGGCGCTCGCTGCCCAGGTTGTTGTACAGCTGCTCCAGACCATTGACCCGCAGGGCCTGGGGGCACGTGAGCAGTGAGGTGGGCACCCACATGAGGCCGGGGCAGCTAGGGGGGCCAGCACACAGGCCTGGTGCCTTTCTCCCCGCTCCCA
>SJYQ01001216.1:0-130012 GCA_006410935.1 Redunca redunca
AACCTCAGATATGCAGATGACACCACCCTTATGGCAGAAAGTGAAGAGGAACTAAACAACCTATGGATGAAAGTGAAAGAGGAGAGTGGAAAAGTTGGCTTAAAGCTCAACATTCAGAAAATGAAGATCATGGCATCCAATCCCATCACTTCATGGGAAATAGATGGGAAACAGTGGAAACAGTGTCAGACTTTATTTTTGGGGGCTCCAAAATCACTGCAGATGGTGATTGCAGCCATGAAATTAAAAGACGCTTACTNTATTCAAAAGCAGAGACATTACTTTGCCGACTAAGGTCCGTCTAGTCAAGGCTATGGTTTTGCCAGTAGTCATGTATGGGTGTGAGAGTTGGACTGTGAAGAAGGCTGAGCACCAAAGAATTGATGCTTTTGAACTGTGGTGTTAGAGAAGACTCTTGAGAGTCCCTTGGACTGCAAGGAGATCCAACCAGTCCATTCTGAAGGAGATCAACCCTGGGATTTCTCTGCAAGGAATGATGCTAAAGCTGAAACTCCAGTACTCTGGCCACCTCATGCAAAGAGTTGACTCATTGGAAAAGACTCTGATGCTGGGAGGGATTGGGGGCAGGAGGAGAAGGGGACAACCGAGGATAAGATGGCTGGATGGCATCACTGACTCGATGGACATGAATCTGAGTGAATTCTGGGAGCTGGTGATGGACAGGGAGGCCTGGTGTGCTGTGATTCATGGGGTAGCAAAGAGTCGGACATGACTGAGCGACTGAACTGAACTGAATGTATCAGTATTGGTTCATTAATTGTCACACACTGTATTGCTACAAGACATTAATGGGGGAAACTGGGCTTGGGCTATGTAGGGACTCTGCAGTATCTTCACAATTTTTCTTTAAATCTGTGAAAACTATCCCAAGTTAAAAGTTTAAAGAAAAAGCCCAGTTATTCAAGAATGGCTGATTAGGCCCAGAAGAAGAGGACATGTCAAAGTTGGACTCTCTAGCCCACAAAAATGGGGTTAGCTATTAACATCAACGAAGAGTAAGGGTATACACACTATGATAAAGTTAATAAGGGTGTGTGCACACATGTGCACTGTTCTGATAGGCACCAACTGAACACAGAAATTGGGCAACTGAATGTCTGGGTGATGAAACGCACCCTACCTCCCCACTCCCGCTGTGAGCTCCGCCTGCCGCCCGCTGCAGCAGCAGTTTAGAGGGTGTGATAGAGGGCCATTATTTTCAGTTACAGTGGTATTTCTCACACTCGAGTAGTATAGAAATGGACTATTTTTTTTAAAGGAAAAATATTACCCCAGATGTCTGAGAATATGCCTGGTGACCCCAAATATATAAGCTCTGTAAGAAACTAATGTCTTAATTTTGGAAGTAGCTTTCAGTTGTGAATTATTGCTGCAAGAGTTGAATCTTTAGGATAGGTAAAATACTGTTTAAAATATAACTTGAAACCTCTCGTGTCACTTGCAGAGTGCTGACAAAGTGTCCTCGGATGTCCAGACGAGGAAGCACAGCACTGAATCCCCTAATTTGCAGAAGAGAAAATGAAAAAAGGCAGAGTCGTGGGGGAGCTGTGAGAAGGCCCAGTGAGCAGCAAGCTCAGAAGGAGCAGGCTCTAGGAGGCAGGTCTTCCAGAAAAGAAGTGCATAGCCATCCGATGTTCAGCCTACGAGGAAAACTGTAATTGCAGGCAACTGATCATGTGGAATATATGGGAAGAATTAGCTATGGGTAAATAGCATGCGAAGAGTTGACTCATTGGAAAAGACCCTGACACTGGGAGGGATTGGGGGCATGAGAAGGGGACGACAGAAGATGAGATGGCTGGATGGCATCACCGACTCGGTGCACATGAGTTTGGGTGAACTCTGGGAGTTGGTGATGGAGAGAGGCCTGGAGTGCTGCGATTCATGTGGTCACAAAGAGTCAGACACGACTGAGTGACTGAACTGAGTGAAACAGCAAAAAAAAATATTTGTTTAAAGGAAAAAAATGTACAGGAGAGGAAAAATAAACATAGTATACCACTTGACTCAGTAGTAAACAGCAATTACATAGCCACAGTAATGTAAACACTGAAGGTTAATTTAACAGAAATTGTGATGTAACTATAAAAGACAGAGGGAATGAAAATGGGAAGGTTTTAAAGGTGCTAGGTCTTTAGGGAACATATAGGAAGTAAAAATTGTCTTACGATTAATATATTAAGAAATGGCTAAAAAAGTAGAAAGTAGTTGTCTTTAGGGAATACTACTGGGGGTAGGGAAGCATGAGTCCAGAAAGTAATTTTCACTATAGTCCTTTTAGTATGCTTTGACTTTTTAAAAGTATTTACTTTGTCCCCAACTGCCCCTTTGGGATTCCAAGTGAATCTGGTCAAATCTGAATCACTGTACACATTCAGGTTAAGTCTTCAGTGATCAGCAACATTTGAACCAACCCCACTCCAGTACTCTTGCCTGGAAAATCCCATGGATGGAGGAGCCTGGTAGGCTGCAGTCCATGGGGTTGCTTAGAGTCGGACATGACTGAGCGACTTCACTATCACATATTGGAGAAGGAAATGGCAACCCACTCCAGTGTTCTTGCCTGGAGAATCCCAGGGATGGAGGAGCCTGGTGGTCTGCTATGAGGTCGCAGAGTTGGACACGACTGAAGTGACTTAGCAGCAGCAGCACTTTGGTTCAAAAAACGTTTCACCTTGGTGAAACCCGGCCAACTCAACATCTGGCAATGGTCCAGAGTTTCCCCCACTAATCCAAAACCCACAAAAGCATTAACAACAAACAAATGTTCTCTCAAGACCTTCTGCCCAATTTCTATCCTAGCTGCCTTGCCTAATCCCCCTTACCTGAGCTGGAAATACTCCAGCCACCAGGTAGGAGGGTTTGAGTGGAGCTGTATCTTCACTCTTGCTGGGAGGTATGCTGATGACCAAGCCGCCTGGAGTGAGGGGAGCCCCTTCTGCCCCACATGGGCATGTCTGTCCCTGGCCTGAGTCCAGGGCCCCAAGCTTTGCAGTGGTGGCCTATTCTCAGTCCAGGGTGGACTCCTTTGCTGCTCTCCTTCCTGATGAGATCTTGTGTGTTTATTTGCACAATGATGAAATCTCTGTCCCTGTAAAGTCCATTTACCTGTAAAATACTTCCCTCCTAAGCAACAGGTCTAAGTTGAAAGCTCTCCATTTAATTTACTGAATTTTGTAGATCCCTTAGCATGCTAGATAAATTCCAGAGTGAATGTATAAGGAGACACCAATGGAGAGAAAACCTTTATTTGCATAATAACAAATGCAGGTGAAGAAAGAAGTATACGAGAACTAGATCAAGGTGGAAGAATCTTGGTGGAAGAAAAAAAGAGTATGAAAGGCCCTCTGGGGATCAGACAGGACGAGCAGAGGTGCTCTCAAAACTACAAACTCGTTCCGTGATTAGCATCAGGACCGCTCCGAACTAGCGTTCCCCTAGGACTTTTCTTTCCTTGGTTAAGAGACTCCCCCTTGGCCCCCTTCCTTGTCTCCCAATCCCAAAGTGCTCCCTCCTCCAAACTGGATGGAGGAGCACAGCTCTGTACCCAAAAGTGCTTGGCAGAAACTACTCAGACAATGTTACTCGGATTTTTTGCAGCTCTTAGAGACTGTGACACCCTTAGATTCCCAGGAGTGGCTCCTCCTGGGACCAGAGGACTCTGGGTTTTCTAATGAGGAAGATCCTGGCCAACTGGTCTGAGAAGGGCCCGGATTCTCTCCCAGCCTGGCATCTCTGTAGAAGTGTCCCCTGGAGAGGAAGGCGCTGCTGCAACAGGGGATGTCACCTGAGTTCTCAAGTGTGTACTCTGTGGCGAAAGAAAGTCGGGAGAGGCCAACTCGACCCTCTGTTTCGCTCCCAGGCACAGGTCTTTATGCCCCTCCCTAGCCACTTTTCTTCCCAAATTAAAGTACCAAGTGCAAGTCCCCACCCGATAGCACAGCCTCCTCCTTTACCAGGCACTGTGAGTCCCCCTGACCGCCCACCTCCACCACCACCACAAGTCCCAGCCCACCCTCACCACTCTCACCAAGCCCAGATCATCCCTCCAGTCCCACCTATGACTCTGGCAGCAGGCGCACACTCCGTGCACTCCCACTTCTTACAGCTGGATCTGAGAGAGGAGCAGCCCCTGTGGGTCCCATGGGATCCGCACGAAGTGCACAGGACGATGCGCCACTTCCTACAGGAAGAGCCGAGGGAGGCGGTGGGACAAATGGACACTCGGGGCCGCTCTCGGGATGGTCGCGGCAGCTCAGGCCCTTGCTGAGGGCTTCCTAGGACTCTTTCACTACACACTTTACTCAAGACGGAGGGGTGGCTGAGCGCTGATCCCAGGGCCTGTGGTCAGGCACAGCCACACACAAGGCAGACTGGGAAGGAAGTGGCCCTGAGTGTCTCTCCGTGGGGCACAAGGAGAGCAGACCCAGCAGAGAGACCTGTTCACTTGTGCATGAGTGAGTCCTGAGCTGCTCAAGGATGGGACTTAGCAGCTGAGTTTGCCCTGAGATCTGCAGACAAAGGTAAACTTCTTGCGCCTGAAAACTGTGCCAAGGCCTAAGATCACCCTGATGAGAGATCTTTCTAGCCAGGAACTTTTCCCTACCCTTCTTCCTCAGAGCTGTCTCTGCCTTGTTCATACAGACAGATGGGGGCGTCACAATGCTGATAGCGCTGATACAACTCTGAGAAAGCCCCTGGCTCGAGTTCCCAGGCAGCATCTCTGCAGTGGGAGAAGAAACAGTGAGTAAGGGACGTACAATCGGTTGGTAAAACCTTTGTTCACCTAGAAAGAACTAGCAAGAACTCAAGCTAGTATAGCAAGAGTTCAACAAGCTGCCTAAATGCTTTCAACAAGGCGGGGCAAGTGGTCCGGCAGTGGGAGAGGGTTGAAGCACATGAGTGGAACACAGGGGTTCCTTAGCTCCACACTAGAATTTAAGAACTCAATGATTTCTGTCCCCAGAGCACCTTTTCTTGGAAACATGCGCACCACCCCTACTTTCCTCCCGCCTCCATTCCTTTTTATAATCAAAAAGCTCTCCCACCACCCTTCCCTTTTCACTGTGTATCAATGCTTCTGCTACTTCCTCATTCTCTGAACTATCCTTACACTCACCTCCTCTCTAGAAACCTAGGCAACCCACTCCCTGGCTCAATTCCTGTGGCCAAGTCTCCGCTACCTGTCTGGAATATGAATTCCCATTCTTAGCATTTCTTGAGGAAACTCTTCTCGATTGTTGCACTGTGGACATTTGAAGAAATGCTTTGCTGATGTGTGGGCATATTTCTGTAAGATAAACATGGAAAAACCTTGTGCTTATAAAAACAGTCTCTTTGATCACATTCTTTCCACCCTTACCCTCATCTCCCAGAGGATACTGCTAAGAGAGGTTGGGGCGAGGGCTGCAAACCCAGGGGTCAGACCAGGGACCAAAAGCTCAAGAGAGCACCCAGGAGTGCCTCAGGTGTCACCTTCAGCCATGGGGTCTGGCAGTGGTCAACCTGGCTGGGGTCAGGTACCGTGGATACACGTTTTCCTGTCCTTCAGTCTCAGGAACCATGGCTGATTGTGAAGCTACTTGACTCATTCTAGGAGTAGTTCATTTGCTCCAGCCATCCTGAGGATTTTGTTCAGTCTAAATAATGAGGAACTACAGGTCAAGGATGCCCAGAGACCCAGCTAAGTTTCCTCTGGAACCAGTTCTGCATACAGACTTCCAGCACAACGCACAGACGCTGAGATTGCCTGAGCATTCGCAGGATGCTCAGAGCTGGGCCACTGTGGATGGTCCCCAGTGCAGAGAGAGCCCCACCTGTATGCACTTCCGGTGGTAGATAGTTTGGCTACAGCATGGGCTCTGGATGTTTTCAAAACTTATTTGGGATAAGTCTTCACAACACAAGATACAGCTTTCCTCCCCCACGTTCCTGCGTCGGATGTTCTGTGTAGGGCGATGTTTCCCACAAAATGATCTGTGGCAGAGTAAGTAGGCTTCGTTTTTTGTTTGTAAATGATGCAGTTTTCCAGCTGCCCGGAAGAGGAATAGCATTCAACCACTCTGGCCCGTGTCCAGTGAACCTCCAAGCTCATGGGCAGGAGAAGGAGCAGGGTGAAGAACAGCCACATGCCTCTCACAGCTGCTTTCCCACTGAGCAAAGCTCCACAGCCTCCTGTTCCTGAAAGCCCCACTTAGTTTTGAGCAGCTGTCTAAGAACCCCAGCTGTTTGTAATTTAAGGAGGGGATGGGAAGCAAGAAGTAAATCTGTGAAATCGCCAAGTCAAGACACTGTTTCTCATTATCAAATGGAGGGACAGATTTTCTGGTGAATCAAAATAGGCCCGTGAGAACTGGACTCTGATTTCATCAGATGCTAAATAACAAATTACCAAAGGGCAGCTCAACTTTCTCCCTTCATCACTCACTTGTACTCTCCAAAAAACTGTGAAAGGCAACCCCTTTCTAGGCCACAAGGAAGATGGAAGTTTCTGACACACTGGTCCTTCTGGCAGTTGATGGCAGCTCCCTTTCTCTTGCACACAAAGCAGATCTGCAAATGAGATCCCAGGCAGTACTCAGGGCCCCCAGACAGACAGACAGACAATCACTGAGGCACAGCATTCTGCAGAACGGAAATTCTTTGAAACAGCAGCCATTCCTCTTCCTTGGTGGACCTAGAAGCTCTAAGGCATGCCAAAGCTGAGCTTCAAGCAGCACTGTATTCTTTTTGGCTTTCTCAGGATGTTGCTCCCTCTCCTCACTTAGGACACTGTACCCTAGAGAAGGATGGAACTTAAAGAGAAAGACTAGTGGAAAATTCAAGAATCCTTCGGCTTTGAAACTACCAATCAGGGAAAAGAACAGAAACAGGGATGAGAGGAGTAGTAGAAGAGGCCTACCCCCAGCCCCCATTTCAGGGGATTCTAACCTTCCTAGAGGCCCGGGCTGCCTCCTTTCTGATGTCTTCAGGTAGGAATCCATGGAAACCTCTGTTGGATTGGCCCCTCTGAAGCAGCTTGCTAGACAGAATCTAGAACGGCAGCAGAGCCAGGCTGTCAACACTGATGAGCAGTGCAGCGGTGCAGGGGGTGAGGAGGCTGAGAGCGCCGAGAAACAGAGCTTGGTGGGATACGTGTGCGTTCACAGGGTAATTCATTTAACAAAGGTTTACATAGCACAGGCGCTGGGGACGCTTAAGTGCTTTTCAAATATTAACTTATTTAATCCTTGCAACAACCTTAAGAGGTAGGTACTATCATCATCCCCATTTTATAGTCTAGAGAGATCATCTGACTGGATCAGGACTACGGAACTCCAGAACCCAGGCTTTTATCCACCTTTGTGCTGTGCTGTCTCTCATTTACTGAGGGCTGTTTTTGTGTGCTGAGCACTTTGGAGAAACACTCCTAACGCAGCGACTCATTTTCTGCTCACAACCCTGTCGTATGGATGCCACTGCGATCCTCACCTTAGAGACCACTAAGGTACAATGCATTAAGTGACCTTGCTGGGGTCACACAGCAAGGAGGCAGCCGAGTGGCATTCACGTCCGGGCCCACAGAACTCACACTCTCCCTCTCTTGCTGCGCTGACCCTTGGTACAGACTCAATACTCTTCACAGAGTGTATTCTTTATAGAAAAGGAAACAAGGCTTTTAAAGTCACCTGACTGTAGTCATTCTGCCTTATAGGGAAAGGAGAGGAATTGAACTTTTCTTTGAAAACATACTTTAAAGAACCTTGTTTCTGAAAAGCCCCCAAAGCAGAGTCTAGAATGGGAAATCAAACAAAAAGAAGCTGAACTGTTATGTACCCAAGAACCGTGAACATCTACGTACATTGGAAGAATTTCACACCTGAGCCCCACCCCAAGAAGCTTCCAAAAATATTAGGAAGGGTATTAGACTTTACAGTAATTACATGTAACGCAATGGGGACTGAGGTTATTTTAACAATATAGCAAAAGTGAGCCTACAAGGTTGGATGACTTAAGGATACTTGAATCATAGCCCAGTTAGGCCTAAAACATATTTATGTTTACACTCACTCAAGGCTTTAGGACTATATGAGTGATTTCTATCTACACTTTTAAGTGTTATTAATATTTTCTACAATGAACTGTATAATTTCTATAAACAGAAAATTCAGTAGTGAAAGATTAAAAACAATGTAAATGTCCTTTAATAGGAGTTTAATACTTTTTGGCACATCTGTACTTGGGATACCAATTAGCAATTTAAAAAGAAAAAAAACTAGATCAGTATATTCTAAGTGGAAAGATCTCTGTAAATATATGAGGTTAAAAAAATACAAAGCACTGTGTATGTTTATTTTTATGTTGAAAATGTATATGTGGAAAAATGCACTGAAATTAAACAAGACCTGACGCCAAAACAAGATAGGACTTACAAGAATGAAAAATCACAGACCAATCTTTCTCATGAGCATAGATACAAAAATGAAACAAAATACTGAATCCAGCACCATATAAAAAGGATTATATACCATGACCAGGCAGAGCTTGAACCAGAAATGCAAGATTAGTTTAACATTAAAGTATTCAATCAACGTAACAAACCACATTAACAAAATAAATGAGAAAAACCACAATCATCTCAATAGATACAGAAAAAACATTGGACAAAATTCAGCACATATTCATAATACCCTCCACAAACTAGAAATAAAAGGGAACTTCTCTAATCTGGAGAAAAGCCTACAGCTAACATCATAGTTTAATGATGAAAAACTGGATGCTGTCCTCTAAAGTTAGGAACAAGACAAGATATTCACTCAAATAACTTCTATTCAACACTGGACTGAAGGTCCCAGCTATTACAATAAAGGAAGAAGAATTAAAAGACATAGATTGGAAAGAAAGAAGTAGAACTGCTTTCATGCATCCATAATTGTGTGCACAGGAAATCCTAAAGACATTTACAAAAAATTTAAAAAAAATCTACCGAATAAGTGAATTTAACAAGATTGCAGATATAAAATCAAAGAATAAAAATAAATTGCATTTCTATACACCAGCAACCTTGAAAATTAAATTTTAAAATACCATTATATAATAGCATAAAAATCACAAACTATGTAGAAATACATTTAACAAAATATGTGCAAGACTTCTTCACTAAAAAAACATTGCTGAAGTAAATTTTTAAAGACCCAAATTAATGGGGAAATATATCATGCCCATAGACTGGAAGATTCAATATGGCTTGTCAATTTTTCCCAAATTGATCTATAAATTCAATGCAATACCAATCACTAACATGACAGGCCTTTTTTTAAACAAAAAAGTTGACAAGCTAAATATAAAATGTATATGGAAAAGGAAAGCACAGGACACTGACTGACAAAGCAATCTTGGAAAAAGACTACAGAATTTACAATACTTAATTTCAAGATGCTTTAAAGACAATCAGAACAGCGTGGTGTTGTGGGACTGACTCACAGAAAACAGGACATGAGGATCCGTGGACACATGGTCAACAGATGTTGACAAAGACACTGAGGCAATTTAATGGGCAGGGAAAGATTTCCTGGGACATAAACAAGCACTAACAACAAAAGGAAAAACGAATAAACTAGACTTCATCAAAATTAAAAACTTTTGCTCTTCAAAAGATATCAATAAAGCAGGGGGAAGGCGTGGCATGTGCGATGTCGGCCTCCGAGGTGGCCAGAAAAAGCCCCTGAGGCCCAAGAAGCAAGCCAAGGATAAGGCATTCAACAGAAACAGGGGAAAAACAGAAAAAACTCGAGAAGCTAAAAGCAAAGGCCGGGAAGAAAGGTCCCCCAGCCACATGGAGAGTTAAGAAACCTGGCAAAAAGTTGTTCCTTGTGCCTGAGGCAATGATGAGCCTTAATTCCATCCCAGGTGTTTAAACATCTGGATTTCCTGCCATAACATCTGTTGACACCTATACCTAGAACACAATGTTATCCTAGAACCTACTGTAAACTTAAGAATAAATTTTGCAAAACACACACACACACACACACACACACACACATATATATATACAGTGACTTATCTTGACTTTAATTTTCCTCAGTCATTTCTATCTTAGCTATGAGGGTCACATAAACCCAGCCCAAAATCCTGCCAAAATGTGTTCTTAAGTCTTTGTTCTATCCTGAATTCTATACCACCTGTAATTAAATCAACTCACTTGAAAAAAAATAAAAAAGAAATAAGGCAAATCACAGACTGGAAGAATACTCATATCAGAAAAAGGATTTATAGCCAGAATGTATAAAGAGCTTTTATAACTCAATAAGACAAAACAACTTGTTTCTTGCCTCCCTGGGCGGCATAAGGGATCTTGGTTCCTTCCCTGACCAGGGATTGAACCCAAGCTCCCTGCAATGGACTTCCAGAGAAGTCTCCAGACAACTAGACTTTTTAAATGGACAAAATATTTGTACAGACACTTCACAAAAGAAAATATGTAAATGGCCAATAAGCACACAAAAAGAAACTCAACATTTTAGGTCACCAGAAAAATGTAAATTAAAACCACAATGAGATACCAAAACAGACCTACTAGAATGCTAAAATTAAAAAGACTAACCATATAAATTTTGGACAAGAATACTGGACAAATAGAAATCTCATAAATTGCTAGTGAGAGTATAAACTAGTACAACCACTTTGGAAAGTGATTTGGCAACTTCACACAAAGTTAAACATATAGTTAGCAATTCCACTCCTAGATATTTGTCACAGAGAAGTGAAAGCATGTTTTCACAAAAAAATTTGTACATGAGTTTTCACAACAGCTTTATTCATAACAACCCCCAAATGGAAACATTCAAATGTTCATCAGCAGGTGGATAAAAAAGCAAATTATACTATATTCATACAACAGAAGACTACTACACTATAAAAAGGCACAAGCTAGCAAACTATACAACAGGGGTCAGTTTTCAAAATACTGTGTTGAATGAAAGTAGCAAGACACAAAAGAGTACAAATTGTATGGTTTCATTTACATGAATTATGAGAATAGAGAAAAGTAGTCTATTGATCAAAACAGTGATTATCTTTGAGAGAACTAACTGGAAAGGGTAGGAGGGAACTTTCTGGCATGATAGAAATATTTATTTTGATTACAGTAGTGTTTACATGCAAACATACATTTTATCCCCATGATATATATCATGATATATGAGCTTATCGTCAAACTATATACTTAAAATGAGTGCATTCCATAGCATACAAACCATACTTAAGAAAAAGAGAATACCAGGAAAAAAATAACTGCAAGAACTGTTTGCTTCTGGGGAGAGGGAGAAGGACTGAGAACACTGTTAATGGGAAGAGACTTTATATCGTACATACTTTATAATGTTAGGATTTTATATCAGGCACACATTACTTTTTAAAAATCAGATTTTAAAAGAAAACAGCCATTAAGAAAAACAAGCCAACAGGGCAATGCATCTGAGGATGGGTGCAGAAACAGCACAGACTATATAAAAAAGTCATAGGACATTCGAAGCAAAGGGGGCCTTATACTTACAAGACAGAAATAATGCACGCCGAGATTGTCCTTCTGGAGAAATTCCCCTAATTTTTCGGGATCCCCAGGTTCTCGAAGGCATAGCCGGCAAACTGCAAAAAGGATGTTAGGAATTCATTTTGGGAACATAACCATCTAAGTACAAGGAGGAGTACAGTACTGGGAAGAGGATCATTTTAACAAGGAAAAGGTTGGGCTGAAGTGGTATGGGTATCAATTAGGCTTTTATATGATTTTAGCCACGTCTGAAGGAGTTGGCTGCAACTGTTCACTTCATAGTCTTCTGTCTCAAGTGGGTTTACTTGTTCCTTGCCCTTTGGATGTGACGGTTAAAAATTACAGACCCTGAGTTCTTCAGGGTCTTAGCGATTCTGGGAAGGAGCCCTCTACAGGCGGCCTTTGCTGAGGCTGGGGGGCAGCAGCTGAACAGAACCACTTGTCTTTCTTACCAGGCCCTGAAGAACGCTTCCTCTGGGTTACCCTCTTTGTCTTGGCAGATTTTCTACACAAGAAATGGAAAAAGTACAAGTAGTCTTTGAGGATTCTATTGACACCTTTTGTAGCCTTTCCCTCAAAATGTTAAACCACGGACCTGATGAAGGACCAAGACAGCTAATGGCTAAGACATTAGTTTTCTTCTTCCTTTTCATATTTTTTGAAAACACACACCATACCCACTGAATTATTTGAATTATGTGAGAGCACAGGGTCATTTTTCTGTTCGAGTGTCTCTATTGCCTTTGTGGACTGAATGAATGCAAGAACAAGCCCCCTTTTATTCTTTTACTGTTTCTACCGTCACCTACCCTGAATCTCAGGTGGTACTATGTTCACAAAGCCTAATAAAATGATATTAAAATCGATCAAGAATTTCTTATTGCTAGGCAATATTCCTGGCTCTTTACATGTATTAGCTCAAAGGATCGACCGAATACTCTAAAAAGTGAGTGCTATTATTGTATATTTTCTAGATGAGGAACTGAGGTCTAAAGAAATGAAGTAACTTGTCCCAGGTCACCTAGTTAGCAGGTGTTAGAGCCAGGGTCACTCCAGTGTTCTTGCCTGGAGAATCCCAGGGACAGAGGAGCCTGGTGGGCTGCCATCTACCGGGTCGCACAGAGTCAGACACGACTGAAGCGACTTAGCAGCAGCAGCAGAGCCAGGATATGAACCTGGGCAGCAGGGCTCCAGAGCCAGGATTTTGTCAGTAGGGACATCCCTGGGAAGATGATAGGTTACTGGGCAGCTTCCAGGGGACCACTGGTGTGTGCTTCCACACGAACCAACCCGTCTCCAAGACCACGCAAAGGAGACAGAAAGCAAAGCATATACTACAGGCCACTGGGCAATTTCTCCCAAACTCTGTTAAGTCGTCTACTCCACCTCAGTCTTTGATGTTCCTTCTTCTTTTCTTTTATAGACTTCATTCGCTGCTGCCTCTCTCTCTCCTATCTTGAACTCTTCTATACTATAATGAGGACAATACAGGCTTTTCCAGCTATAAATATAAACAAGTCAGTTATTAAATCTACAGTAATTAAATTCCATGAGGTCAAAGCAACTGTACACTTTACCTCCCCATCCATGTAACAGAAAAAAAGGGACCCACCCAGTATCAATGCCAGTAATAGCCAATAATTATTAAACTGTATCCAGAACTGTTCTGGGCATTTCACATTTAACTTACAAAAACCCCTGGTAATAGGTACCATTTTATCCCTATATTTAATAAGGTGAGGAGACAGGTACAGAGAGGTCACAGAGGGGCACCTGAATAGGATCAGAGTTACTGATCTACCACAGCAGTGTGAGAACTTGGGAGATACTATTCGAACTGGCTAACTGGTTCTTCGTTTTATGTCTACTAAATATACAAGGTAGCACTCCTAACACCTCCTTTGCCCCCAGGAAAAGCTAGGTTAGGTAGCTCTTTCCTAGGAAAAGGAGCCTGTGGGATTCTGGCTGCCTAAAGCGAGAACTCCCTCTAGTGAGAGACCAAGATATAACCCTGACAAACCACCCCTTGGCTCCTATCACTTCTTTTCACCAGGCTCAGATGGCCCCTGAGGTCTGGCCTGTTCTCAACCTTCCTCTAGATCTGAGCCAAGATTAAAAGGCCCCAAAGTGGAGAAGACACCCTGCCACTCCTTCCCTGACTAATGTCAGCTGACTACGAATTCAGAGTTTTCATTGGTTAACGGGGGAAATCCCTGAATGGGAGGGGACAAAAGAAATAAAATCCACTCCTATGAAGGAAGCACAGTGTCAAGTCAGGGGAGAGGAGAGCATTTCTTAGGAGTGTTGAGTGAATTAGGTCAGTCCAGGGACAAGGACACTCACTCCAGAACCCACGTCCTCAGAGCATATAGCTGGAGAGCATAAACATTTTCAGGGACTGTATGAAGGTAACTACTCAGGCAACTAGCTGTTGAGAAATCTAAGGCTCCACCTCTTCTAACCCACGAGCTGCACCTGCATTGATAATGACATTTGGTGGCTCAACAAAAGCACTTGGACAGGCTAAAAGAGAAGGGCACGCACTAGGGGATTCGCTTTAGCAGGCTACAGAACAGTTCCGAGTTCCTGGGGGAATCCAGACCATCTAGCAATAGAAACAAAACCTTAAAACTTCAGTTGTTTGCATCGCTGGACCAAGACGTTCCTTGAGTTAGGTTCTGTGCACACTGGTAGTTACAGGAAGACGAAGGGGTCTTCAAAGCATGTGAGGAGGACGTCGCAAACACTGGCTTCCACAAGCTGCTCAGTTCGAGGTTTCCTAACCGAGCGGATGCTCCCTTGAACCGGTTATCAAGTTGTTTCGCTGGATAAGTGCTGGATAAAACTTGCTGAAAAAATTAAAACTAAAGAAGCGTGTTCGGCGCCGCCGCTGCAAGAATAAACAATGATTTATTGGAAAATACCGTAGGTGTGGCCACAACCGTCCCCCGGAGGTGAGAGCCGGAGATGGGGCTCAAGGAGCATCCCGCGGATGCCAGACCAGGCTCATGTCGCGCCTGCCGGGCGGCTGGTGCGGGGCCTGGCCGGAGGTCGCCTCCGCCGGTCGCTCCTCACGGTAGCAGACGGGCCGCCGCTCTCGGCTGGGGCCGCCCGTCCAGCTCTCGCCGAGGGCGCTGCTGTCCCGGAGCTTTATTCGTTGTCACAAGCCGTGGTAGCTACCTCACGGGCCGCCGCCCCGCGCGGTGACTGCGCCGGCGAAGGGGGTGAGCGTGCAAACGGGGGCCGAGTCACGCGGACTGCGACCCAGGGAGACTGAGGCCGCGGGGACCACCGCGACGCTGACCGTTGTGACGCACCCGGACCGCTAACGGTCGCGCGCCCGCCCCGCCTCTTCTCGCTCCACCTGGGCTCTAGCCCCGCCCCTTCCTCTTGCCCCGCCCTCTCGCGCGAGCGCGCCGGCGTCTGGAGTCCAAATTACGGAAGGGGAGCCCGGAGGCGGGGCGTAGGCCGTCGCGCAGAAGTGACGTAGTGCCGCCGGCGCGGGCGGGTGACGTGACGAGGCCCGTTGTCTGTGTGTGGGGCTAGGGGGCCCCCGGGGCGGAGGGGGCTCCCGGCAGGGAGGCGGCGGGTGGGTCGGGAGGGCCTGGACATGGCGCTGAGGGCCCGCCCCGCGGGAAGATGAATAAGGGCTGGCTGGAGCTGGAGAGCGACCCTGGTGAGAAGGGGATCGGGCAGGCCGGGAGTTGGGGAGGCCGGGTGGGTCCGAGACGCGCCTTTCTGATCACCACTCGCTCCTCCTGTCGTCCCCCCTAGGCCTCTTCACCCTCCTCGTGGAAGATTTCGGTAAGAGCCTCTCCTGCCCGCCGGACCCGGGCTCTGGGGGCCCACTCCTGGGTCATCACTCCACAACCAGGGGCTGCCCTTCCCGACTTCTTTTCCTTCCTTGATGGCAGGTGTCAAAGGGGTGCAGGTGGAGGAGATTTATGACCTTCAGAGCAAATGCCAGGGGTGAGTGACTTGGCGTCAGGGCCACCCTTTACACCTCGAGGGCTAGGGAGGGGCCTGGGAGAGAGTGTGCCTCAAGGGAGGTAGTTTCAGAAGCCCCAAATTGTAAAATTTGTTATCAGAAAGCATCCCTTCTCCTTGGGTGCCCTCCTGATGAAGCTGGTACTGTTTTCTCCTTTCTCCGAGTTTTCCCTCCGCACCACTCTTTATGTGGTACCCCCTTCCCTCCAAATTCTAGCCATCTCTTGGGTTACATTCAGCTGCTTTTTCTTGCCTTCCAGCTGGAAACCCCCTTCTCTTGACTCAGGTCACACAGTGTGTCTTGTGCAGCTGTAATTTACTAATGACTGCTTTAACATGCCCATGTGCCAGTGGTTTTAATTCGCACACAAGAGTGTCCTATTGATTGGTTGGTTTGTGGCATCTGACAAGGCCTCTCTTGGGTGACCAAGCTCAGGGTCTTGTCTTGGTGATCCTACAGAAGAGAAGTGTGGAGGAGCTGCTACAGTGACTGAACAGAGAAGTCTGCTTTTGTTTCCCAGGACAGAAGGGACTGATACGGGTGTTCATTTACTTGCCTGACTACACTGGGGCCCACGCCCTGGGTTTCACAAGTTTGAATTAGTGTTTAAATTCCACGTCATATTGTTCTTGCCTTACCTTCTATTCCTGCCTAGTCCTGGGCCATTGGTTCCAGCTTTTCCTTTCTTATCCCAGAACCCTAGATTGCATAAGGACGCTGAGCGGACTCCTGGAGCATCACAGCCAGAGGCTGGTGATTGTCTCTGCCTGCAGCAGGCTCCTGGGGTGTGAGGGCTCAGGGCCACTTTGGGCAGTCTTAGGAAGAAGCCACGGGAGAGGTGGGATCACAAGAAGGGCACCTGAGTGGTAACAGTGCACGGGAGTAGAGGAGGGGAAAGGGAATGCAGATTGCCTCCCCGCTTGACTGGTTGAATTCTGTCCCTTCCTTTCCCCAGCCCCGTGTATGGATTCATCTTCCTGTTCAAATGGATCGAAGAGCGTCGATCCCGTCGCAAGGTCTCTACCTTGGTGGATGATACATCTGTGATTGATGATGATATTGTGAATAACATGTTCTTTGCCCACCAGGTCTGCTGGGCTCTGTGTTCTTTCTGGAGGGTGGGATGCTGCCATTTTCTTTGCTTGGAAAGTGGAAGTGGGGGAAGGCAAGAGGAGGAGATAGGCAGATACCGCAGGTGGTGGTTACAGAAGTCCCGAGGCAGAAGGAACTGAGCTCTTCATGAAAAACAGGAAGTCTCTTTAAAGCAGGGTGATGCCTGAGTCCATTTTCCATGTCTCCAAACAGCTGATGGGTACTTAGTTGTGATGAGGATTGTCCAGATGTGACTGTCCTCCCTGGGACCCCTTTCCCGATGAGTATGGGCTTGGTCTGAGGCATGCTGTAGATGGGTGACTGTTCTTTGTTTCACAGCTGATCCCCAACTCCTGTGCCACCCACGCCCTGCTGAGCGTGCTCCTGAACTGCAGCAATGTGGACCTGGGGCCCACCCTGAGTCGCATGAAGGACTTCACCAAAGGCTTCAGCCCCGAGGTAGGCCACAGTGCCTTCCACTTGTCAGAAAAGGAGACAGACCTGGGGAAAAAGGAACATTCCTTAAGTGATGCCTTGTTAGGACTTTATCAGGCCATGTTGTTCTCCAGTGTCCACTGATTACCGTGCAGGGCCAGTAGAGCCTACCTTTGGGGGCTCCACAGCTCTCTTTCTGCCCCCACCAGGCCTTCAGGAGGGTCCACTGGTGATTGTTCCAGTTCCTGCAAGGCCTCCAGGCCTGCTCTCCTGAGCTCTGTTGCCCATTTGAGGCCCACCTGAGAAGTTGCTCTGATGTGGCCTTATTTTCCTTCCTCTAGAGCAAAGGATATGCGATTGGCAATGCTCCGGAGTTGGCCAAGGCACATAATAGCCATGCCAGGTGTGTGGGAGCTGTGGGAACTGATGGGGGTGGGGACAAGGAAAGGGGTTGTCCCATTCTGGGTGCTGACTGTGTCCTTCCCCAGGCCTGAGCCACGCCACCTCCCCGAGAAGCAGAATGGCCTTAGTGCTGTGCGGACGATGGAAGCCTTCCACTTTGTCAGCTATGTGCCTATCACAGGCCGGCTTTTTGAGCTGGACGGGCTGAAGGTCTACCCCATTGATCATGGTAGGGGGTTTCTCTGCTGACCTCCGAGGGGGCCGGGGCCCGGGGTCCTCAGGGCGGGTGGGTCTTGACTCACGGCTCGGGCTGGATGGCACGTTGCCCTGCATCGTCCAGCTTGGCCCCCTCTGGCTCAACTGCTGTCCATCCTCTGCCCACTCCTGGCCTGCCCGAGTTCAGGGTTTCCCACCTGCTGATCCCTCGTCTTCGTTTCCCCAGGGCCCTGGGGGGAGGACGAGGAGTGGACAGACAAAGCCCGGAGGGTCATCATGGAGCGTATTGGCCTCGCCACTGCAGGGTAAGGACTCTGTGCCTGCCCTGCCCTCTGGAGCTGTGCCCCCATCGGGAGGGACACAGAAGAGGGGACCGAGGTGGAGAGAGACCAGATGACTTGTGCTTGGCCACGTGATGAACTTGGCAAAAGCAGGATTGGATCTTGGGCTCTCAGCTCCTTGCCCTGTTTCCCATCCAGGCTGTGTGTGGCCTGCTGCAGGATAGACTGGGAGGGGCAGGCTGTGGGGGCCCCGGGTGGCCCAGGTGTGCAGGCTCACGGTTCCTGCCAGGCTCCTCACACAGCCTGCTGGAAGGCACGGGCTGAGGCGCCCGGCGTGCATGGCCAGCTGCTGCCCGCCTGTGGGGGTGGGGCCTGTACCTGTGGCTGCAGGTGTGACTTCAGGGAGCCCTGCCAGCGTATCTGCCTCCTCCTGATGGCGGGGCCAGGGTGCGAGCTGCTCTCACGGCTGCGGCTGTGACTGCAGGGAGCCCTACCATGACATTCGCTTCAATCTGATGGCGGTGGTGCCCGACCGCAGAATCAAGTATGAGGCCAGGCTACACGTGTTGAAGGTGAACCGTCAGACCGTATTGGAGGCCCTGCAGCAGGTGGGGACCCCTCCTGCCCAGCCCGTGACTGGCCCAGCCACCCGCTCCTTCTGTCCACAGGGGCCTCTGTCTCTTGATTCCCCAGTCATTCTCTGTGGTGGGTCTGGGCTTCAGCTAACCGCTCCTTTCCTTGGCTCCCGCAGTGGGACTTGGTGAGGGGAGGGGGAGGATAGCCTCTGAAAGGAGGTCTGGCTGGTTTCTTTCCCTTTTGAGCGTGTGGAGCCTAGGCCCTTGGTCATCTGGGGTGGAAGCCAGGGTCTGCCTTCACTCCTTTGCACCTTGGATCTTTATTTCAGCTGATCAGGGTAACACAGCCAGAGCTGATTCAGACCCACAAGTCTCAAGAGTCACAGCTGCCTGAAGAGTCCAAACCCGCCAGCAGCAAGTCCCCTCTGGCGCTGGAAACAAGCAGGGCTCCGGTGGCCTCTGAGAGTGCCCACACAGGTACTGGAGCCGCTCGGGCCTCAGAGCAGCCCCCTCATAGCTCGATGCTGGAGGCCCAAGCAGAGCAGGTCTTTTTCTGTGGAGGCTTGGGCAGTGGTTCAGGGCTCCTGTGGGTGGTCGGAAGTCTGCAGCCTGCAGCCCTCTCCCCTCCCCTTGGAACATGGAGGAAGAGTGGTCCCTCCCTAAAGAAAGGGCTGCCATGGCCACAGGCCCCCAAGCCTTCTCTCTGAAGTATATGCCCTTTCTGCTTTTCTCTGGACCTTTTTTTTTTCACCTTCTCCTTTTTTTAATCTTACTCTTTTCCTGTGTCACTGTGGCCACGTTTGTTGATGCTAAATCCATCGGCTGTCTCTTCTGTTCTTCTCTGGGAAGGGGAGGGGAAACCTGGCCTGAGGACAACTTTTCTTGAGGGTCTGGCTGAGGGTCTGGCTGAAAGTCCTGCCCATGCCCCTCCCTCTCTCAGATGGTGTGGAGGAGGTGGCTGGTTCGTGCCCACAAGCCCCGACCCACAGCCCTCCTAGCAAACCCAAGCTGGTGGTGAAGCCTCCAGGGAGCAACATCAATGGCGTTCCCCCTAACCCCACTCCTATTGTTCAGCGGCTGCCAGCCTTTCTGGACAATCACAACTATGCCAAGTCCCCCATGCAGGTAAGGGGGGAGGGTTCTCACCAGGGTTCTCTGGAGAGCCTTCCCCAGGCACTTTGTTCAGGTGGCCTCATGCATGTCCGCTCTCTGTCCCAGCCTAGGTGACCGGGGTTCTCTGTCTGACACTCAGAAGTGCCCACAACTGCAGGGATTTAGGGAGGCAGAGAGAGCTCCTTTCACTTTAAATTCAGTCTCACAACTATGGGGCTAAATGTTTAGGGCATGAGGTTGGGGTTCTACTACCAAATTAAATGCAGATGTTTCAGGGCACTCTCTTTCTCTTAGAAGTCCCATGTAGGCAGGGGTCAAGGAGTGCTCTGGAGCACCTAGAGGGGTTCAGTGGGCTCAGCCTGGAGAACCATGCTGGCTTTCTGGGGGAGGTGCTGTGTGTGGCTAGGGCTGGCTGGCTGCTGGCTCACGGTCGCACTGGGCCTCTGCTCCAGGAGGAGGAAGACCTGGCAGCGGGTGTGGGCCGCAGCAGAGTTCCAGTGCGCCCGCCTCAGCAGTACTCAGATGATGAGGATGACTACGAGGATGAGGAGGAGGATGACGCACAGAGCACCAGCTCCGCCATCAGGTCAGCCCCGGCTCTGTAAGGCTGGAGGTTGGGGGCTGCAGCACCTATCTTGACTCTTCCAGCACAGAGAATGCCCTTTAGCAGATGCCGCTGAGTGCAGGGCCTGGGGGAGGCAGACATGAAGGGGCCGACTGGAGATCCCCAGAAGTTTTCAGGGGGCTTGGGGCAGGGCCGTGCACATTTAAGCAGACATTGAGACATGGCCTATTTGGAGGTGGCCTTTTGTCCAGGCCTTGAAGGACGGGGTGGGGTATCTTTGCTGGAAGACACAGCATTGGCCAAAAGCCAGAAGTGAGGCAGCTGGAATAGAGGAGGTGTTCTCAGAGGACACCTGGCTGCAGCTGTCAAAGCTCAGGGTGCTAGGCTGGGCGTGGCCAGGTCAGGCTGCTGGAGCTGCAGGGTTACTTCCTGAGGCTAAGAAGTGTTCAGGTCATCCTGGGCACTGCTGGGTGTGGTCCCCTGGCGTCTTCCTTGGGCTCACCTCTCCTTGGGCCCTGCAGGTATAAGCGAAAGGGGCCAGGGAAACCAGGGCCATTGAGCAGCTCTGGGGATGGGCAGCTGTCAGTGCTACAGCCCAACACCATCAACGTCTTGGCCGAGAAGCTCAAAGAGTCCCAGAAGGACCTCTCGATTCCTCTGTCCATCAAGACGAGCAGCGGGGCCGGGAGTCCGGCTGTGGCAGTGCCCACACACTCGCAGCCCTCGCCCACCCCCAGCAACGAGAGCACAGACACAGCCTCTGAGATCGGCAGCGCTTTCAATTCGCCACTGCGCTCGCCTATCCGCTCAGCCAACCCCACGCGGCCCTCTAGTCCCGTCACCTCCCACATCTCCAAGGTGCTTTTTGGAGAGGACGACAGCCTGCTGCGTGTTGACTGCATACGCTACAATCGTGCTGTACGCGACCTGGGTCCTGTCATCAGCACGGGCCTCCTGCACCTGGCTGAGGATGGTGTGCTGAGTCCCCTGGCGCTGACAGGTGGGCCTTGGCTGGCTCCCTAGCCTCTTGGCATATTGGAGAGGGGGGTGGTCAAGTGACCACCACGCATCCTGCACCCTGATGGGTCTTCTCTTGCCTTCTCTTCCCAGAGAGTGGGAAGGCTTCCTCCCCTTCCATCAGACCGAGCCAAGGCAGCCAGGGGTCTGGCAGCCAAGAGGAGAAGGAGGTGGTGGAGGCTGTGGACAGTAGAGAGAAGCCGGGGCTGGTCAGGCCTAGCGAGCCCTTGAATGGGGAGAAGTATTCACCCAAGGTGAGCCCTTCTGCGGCTTCCTTTCCTAATCCTGACAAGGGCTGGGCCCAGGGCACTGCCGTCCAGGTGCTGAGTTCCTAGTGGGAATTATGGTGTGGAGGGTGGTGCCCAAAGCCTGGTGCCAGGAAGCTTGCCTGGGTGGGCAGCTGCGGGAGCCTTGATAGGCTCCAGGGCCTCTGGCTGCTCGCCCTTGCCTCTTGCTGCCTCCTGGTAGTTGGGCCTTGGGGCTGGCCAGCCCCCCTTCATGGGTGCAATTGCTGCGTTTTGGCAGGAGCTGCTGGCGCTGCTGAAGTGTGTGGAGGCTGAGATTGCAAACTATGAGGCCTGTCTCAAGGAAGAAGTGGAGAAGAGGAAGAAGTTCAAGGTGGGCTCTGTCTCCAGCGGCCTGTTCTGCTGCCCACCTGTCTTCCCAGAGGCGCAACCTGCTAGGGTCGGCTGGTGGCTGCTCTGGGGAGATGGCTGCAGCGTCCTCAGGTCCTGATCCTTCTCTCCCACAGATTGACGACCAGAGAAGGACCCACAACTACGATGAGTTCATCTGCACCTTCATCTCCATGCTGGCTCAGGAAGGTGAGCCAGGCTCGGCACCCTGGCCCTCAGACCCCTTTTCCTCTGGCCTCTGGGGGCGCTTGAGCTGACTGTGATCTTGGGGAGGGCAGGGAGAGCCTCAGCCCCCAAGCTGAGGCTGCAGCCAGTTGAGTCGCGGCTCCCAGGCATCCAGCCGCCCGCTCAAGGGCGTGCGTCTCTCCGCAGGCATGCTGGCCAACCTGGTGGAGCAGAACATCTCAGTGCGGCGGCGCCAGGGGGTTAGCATTGGCCGGCTCCACAAGCAGCGGAAGCCGGACCGGCGGAAACGCTCCCGTCCCTATAAGGCCAAGCGCCAGTGAGGACTGCTGGCCAGACCCTGCGTTCACTCTTGCCGCCTGGCCCTCACCAGGGCCCTTCCCTGCCCCCGTCCCCCTCTTCCCAGTATTACCGGATAGTTCCAGTTGGAGAGCCCAGACCCTGGGAATGGGACCCAGGCTGGGATCCTCGGCCTCGTGTCCCTGGGCCTGGCAGGGCAGGCTGGCCCCGTCGTGCTCCGGAGGCAGCAGCTAGAGCTGAGGCCCAGTGAGGTGCTGCAGCTTCCTCCACAGCCGGCTGTGGAGCGGCAGGACCTGGCCTTTCTGCCTGGGCAGCAGAATATATATTTTACCTACAGAGACGTCTATTTTTCTGGGCTCTGGCCTATCTTGCCACCACTGTGTTGACATAGTCAGCTTCCTGATTCTGAGTTCTCTCCTAACACTGTCATCCTGGAGGGCCAGAGTCACTCCTGCAGGATCACAGCTGGGGACCACGTGAGCAGTGGGCCCTGCTGCTCCAGCCCCCAGTTGTTCCTGCTGTTGAGCAAGCCAGGTCTGCTCTTCATTCCTCCTGGGAGAGCTCCAGACTCAGAGCCCTGGCTGCTGGACTAGGCTGGGAGTGGGGTGTCCCAACAGGGATGGGCTGAGCAGCCTGCTGGGGTCCCATGGCCTGAGCAGAGAGGAGTGTTTGAGCTGGTTGGCCTGGCTCTGGCCAGCCTCGTCGAGACTGCTCTCTGTGGCAGGTCCCTGGGCTCCTTGTCTTCAGTGTTGTGGCCCTGGCAAGGGCCCTGCTTTGGGCTCCTGGGCTCAGAGGAGCCTCTTCCCAGGCCCTCAGTATTACCATGTCTCCCTCCTCTTAGAGACAGCAGAGACAGGGCTGCTTGCAAAAGCTGGCACCACTCAGCTCTCCCTGCCATGCCAGCTTTCTCAGCTTCTGCAGGACACTCAGGGTGGGGGACAGCAGGACCAAGTCAACCAGTTGGAGCCCCATGTCCCCAGAGGGCCTGATGGCCAAGGGCTAATGGATCCAGCACTGCCTCGAGCTCAGGCCCCAGACGGAGCCCCATGGCCTTTGGCAGGTGGCTCCGAGGCGATCCAAGCTGGCCCCTTATGTGTACATAGTGACTGGGGTGGGGGGCAGCTGCAGGTATGGCAGCTGCCTCTCTGTGCTAAGCATAGCCTGACCCCTCTGGCCCCTGTAAATACTGGATGAATGAATGAATAAAACTCTCCTTAAAAGTAAGCCCACCTGTGCTTGCTGGCCTGAGGTTTGGAGGCTAGGCTGTGCTGGGAATGAGGACCTAACCAGACCTGGGCTGGGCCCTGTGTGTGACCAGAGATGGGAGGAGAGTGCATTCTCAGGCATTCTGCCTTCTGGGATTCTTGGGACCCTAGGTCTGGGGTTTACGGCCTGAACTGGGTGGGGGGGAGGCAGGGCTTCGGTGGGAGGCAGGGCTGTGGACCCTGAGGAGTGGTGTGCAAGGTGTACTGTGGGAGGAGAGAGCTGTGGCTTTACCGGAGCTGACGGCTTTGTAACCTGAGAGGTGCTGGAACTCAGTGGAGGTGGTAGCTCTGCCTCTAGTCCTCTCTGGCACGCTGTCCCTGGAGGGATCCTGGAACCTCACAAGGCTCACCTCTGTTCCCTTGTTGCGGGTCAAAGCTTCCAGCTCTGCCACACTTCCCCCTGCTAAGCACATTCTCTCTTGAGGCCACTGCAGCCTCTCACCCCCACCTTCCTTGGCCGTGGGTCCTACAGAAGAGGCCTGGTGTAAGGAGCTAAGGCTCAGCGGGACCACTCAGGAAATGCAACTTTAATTGGCCTCAGCCCTACTGTCTGGGTCTAGTAGTCCAGGGCACAGATTAGGGCCACACCACGCTTTATCCAGTGTCGCTGGGGCTGGTCAGTGGGGATCTCCACGGCAATGACGTAGTTTGTGGAGTGGCCGGTGGTCGATAGTGTTCCTGGAGCAGGCGAGAGGGAAGGAGGTTAAGTTGTCTGTCTCAATTGGGGCAGGAACAGGGTATAAAGGAAGGTGGTCCCTTGGTGACTGAGCTTGGGACAAGGAAGGGACCTGACCCAAGAGGAAGCCTGTCTGGCCAGTGTGACTCGGGCTCAGACCTGCCCTGGGTTACTACACCTGTTAAGGACTGGAATGGGACAGTTGACGCCCCTGCTCATTCACTGCTGGACCCAGCCTGGGCCCACCCATCCTGTCTGGGCCTGTTGGCTCCTGGGAACCTCCATTTGCAGGCTTGGGGCTCCTAGGATCCAACATGGGTCTGCTGAGGGAGATGGTGGTGAGCTCAGGGACCACTCCCCACAGACTCAGCCCAGCCCCTGAGCACCACCCTGCCCGCTGCTGGACCAGCTCCGTCTGGGCCTCAGGAGTGCTGACTGACCTCTGCCAGCCATCTCGTTCAGCTAACCAGGGTCAGCCTAACCGGCCCAACCCTGGGCCCCGCCTATGGCCCTCCGGGTGGCGTCGGCTCCCCCGCCCTGGGTCCATACCAGCACGGGTCAGCGTCTTGTAGATGGGGCACAGGTAGAAGTCCTGGTCTTGGACCTTGCGGTTGGGCGTGGGCAGGAGCCAGATAACGGCCATCTCTGTGTACAGCTCCTTGGGCCGAGACTCAGCCAGCTGGAAGGCCGAAGGGTCCCATCGGGCACCTTCCAGGAACAGTCCGTGGATGAAGCACCCCTCCTTGGGCCTGGTCTTGAGCTCCGACGCTGACTGGCGCATTACCTGGTGTGGGCACACAGATTCCTCTCACATAGAAACCGCAGAATCTGGGGTAGGATTTGGGTCCTGAGGGCTCTGCCTGCCCCAGCATCGGCTATTTTAGCTGGTAGCGTATAGCCTGCACCCCAGCCCTAGGGATTTCCCTGGGGCTATAGTCTCACCTGGCTCTTCCTGACCCCCAACCCCGGCTCAGGAGTTCCCTGATCCTGCCAGCCAGCTGTGGCCTCAGTGCCCATCCCACCTGGGCCACACCCCTCAGCCTGTCACCTGGCCTGACCCTGGCTGAGTCCAGACCTTGAAATCGAAGGAGATGGTGTCAATGGAGATGACAGACTTGCGGGCATAGTTCTGCAGAGTGCCTGTCAGGAAAGCCTGGGGGAAGAAGAAGCCACTGATCCAGAAGACGGCGGGGATGCCCTCGGAGATCCAGGTCTGTAGGAAGTCCAGGCGCTGCAGCAGGTCCATGACCCATGAGGACAGGGGCTTAAGCGATGGGTAGGCCTTGGCCTTCCAGAGCTCAGGCACAGAGTTGTTATACAGGCTGGCAGCCATCAGCTCCAGCTGTGAGGACATCACCACCAGCCCCTTGAGAGCTTTGAGCAGGTCTCTCAGCGACTGTGTGATCACTTGTAGCAGCCGGTTGTACCTACAGAGCCAGTGGCGAGGAGGAAGGCAGTGGTCTGGGACTGTGTGGCCATATCCGCACTCCCCAGTTCTAGGCCATATAGAAACAATGACAGAACATAGGGGCTAAAAGCATAAAGCCCCAGTTCGGGTGGCCCGAGTACCAATCCCAGCCCTGGCTGTTAGTAAATATATGACCTTAGATCCCTTAACCTGCTGGGGCCTTGGTTTACTCATCTGTGAAATGGGAATAATATAGCTGAGTTAGAGGTTGAGTTTATAGCACTTTGCATGGCTCCTGGCCCATGGTAGCCTTTGCTGTCATTTCTCTATAGCCCAGGGGCCCGCTGACTCAGCTCTGGGGCTAGCAGGGGATTACCGGATGACCTCCTGTGCTAGCACCGTGTTCATGGACTCTTCATACAGCACAGGGTACTTGGTCATGACCCGCTGCAAGTTGACAGGCTCAGGCACCTTGATCAGAATGTTTTGGGCCACTTCCTCCACTATCTGTGGGGGCAAAGAGACACAAAGGAGTCAGGGTGGCCCCCATTAGCCCGTGTAGGAGTCTACAGGCACGGAGCTCCCTCTTTCAGCGGAGCAGGCAGGATGGTGGACAGGAGACTGGCCCTGTGTTGGGTGGGCCCTTCCCTGCTGCCACTGACCTCCTCCCGGCTCTTGCCGCCTGCAGAGGAGGATTTGGGTTGCAGTTGGACGATGGTGCCAAGCAGGGTGTAGGTCTCGTTCTGGGCAAAGGTGATATTGGCATTGTCATGCAGGCCAAAGATCTCTGGCATGTCGTTGAGTGGAAGGCTCTTGATGTAGGAGAGGTAGCCCTGTGGGGGGAAGAGGGCTGAGACTGAAGCCCCTCCCCTGCTCTACCTCCAGCCTGCAGGACGGCCCTCCAGGCCAGCACGCCCTGTACTCGTCACCTTTGGTTGCGACCTTTACATATCCCCCTCTTTCCCTCGGGACTCCAGGGGTTCTGCTCCCTTCCAGCCCACTTCTCCCTGGTGTCTCACTCCCTGCCTCTTCATTCAGTGGCTCAACCCTGTCACAGCCCCTCCTCTGGAGGCCCTTTATGCTTCTGGCCCACGTGCTGGGGCTCCCTACCTGGGCCCTGGCTGCCCCGTACACATCTTAGCTGAAGCATCATATCCTCAGGAGCCCTCCCTGACTGTGTGGTGTGGGCTGGTGACCGTCACTGCCTCGCCTGGCAGCCTCAGAGGAGCCACTCCCCTGCCTTGAAGACTAATTACCCTCAGGCAGGGGCTGAGAGGCAGGACTGGGCCTCTCCCCACAGAACCGGAGCTCCAGGGCTATCCTTGTGGGATGGGTCAATCAATGAAAAAGAGTGACTGGATGGTAGGGGCCATGTCTCCCAGAACCCAGATGTCCACGGCACCCCAGGACCCCCACCCGGCAGGCTGCCTCGGGCACAGCCCTGCTGTGTGCTCACGTTGAGGTCGTAGGTGGGCTGGATCTGGTGGTAAATGCCCGAGGTGCTGTAGCTATGCTCGGGGAAGAGCACAGCAGGGCTGTAGAAGTCCTCTAGGATATTCATGATGCAGCGGCGGTCCCAGTCATCAGTGACGCGGCCCCCGTAGTTGATCTCCCCTGCTGTGTACTTGAGGACCTGTGGGGTGGGTTTTGAGCTTTGGTGTTGCAGAAGACCCTTGAGAGTCCCTGCAAGGAGATCCAACCAGTCCATCCTAAAGGAAATCAGTCCTGAATATTCATTGGAAGGACTGATGCTGAAGCTGAAGCTCCAATACTTTGGCCACCTGATGAGAAGAGCTGACTCATTAGAAAAGACCCTGATGCTGAGAAGGATTGAGGGCAGGAGGAGAAGGGGGCGACAGAGGATAAGGTGGTTGGTTGGCATCACCGACTCAATGGACATGAGTTTGAGCAAGCTCTGGGAGATGGTGAGGGACAGGGAGGCCTGGCGTGCTGCAGTCCTTGGCGTCACAGAGTCAGATGCGACTGAGCGACTGAACAACAATGGGTTGGATGGGTCAGGCCCCCAGGTGCCCAGCTCCCTGCCCCCAGCCCGTACCCAGCCCACCTTGTAGGGGATGTGGTCATATTCGTCCAGGAACATCTTGAGCTGGCTGATGCAGATGCGTAGGTCCCCGTCTGTGAACTCATAGGGGATGTTGAAGCCCAGGGGCCCAAACTTACGCCGCTCCAGGGCATTCCCGTGGAACAAACACAGAGACAGCAGCAGGCACTTGAACTCCATCACCTGCCGGAGGTGGGGGAGGGGAGGAGGGGCATGAAGGGTAGGGTTGAAAATGGAGTCGGGGGGGGGCGGGGCGGTCCTGTGCCAAGCATGTCTCACCTTGTGACAGGAGTTGAGGAACTCATCGTTGAGGCTACTGTAAGACTTGAGCAGGTTGGCCTTGACCCCGCGAGGTGGCTCAATGGTCATTTTGGAGCCATTCTGTAGGATGGACACTGGGAACTTGTTGCTAGGCAGGCTGGTGAGCCACAGGCGGAAGTCCCGGTGCACCTGGAGGCCACACTCCACGTGAGCCCTGAGACCCATACGGCGGCCACCCCAGGACCAGGCTCTCCCCTACCCAGGATCCTGGGCCACCCTCGGCCTGACTCCACCCCATAGACGGACCACTGGTTAGGAACATGGGCAAGTCCCAGGGTCACCTCTGTGCTGGGTGGCCTTGGGCAAGTCCCTGGTGGCAGTAACTTGAGGGGCCGCTGGGAAGACTAATCCAGCTGATGCATGTTACATTTGTCACTTGCTGTGTGCCCACTGTGGGGTGAGCTCGTTGAACGTCATCCGTCTAGGATGTAGGTACTGGTGCCCCCTTGGTGTACCTTGTCAGGGTTGATGTGCTCGATGAGGCGCTCCAGCACTGGCATCCAGCTCGGTGCCAGGTGGCAGTTCTGAAAGAAGACCCACTTGCCCCTCTCTATGGAGCTGCGCATCATGGCTTCCGCCCGAGGGCCCTGTGGGGACAGGAGTGCTGAGTGATGGGGGACCCGCTGGCCCAGCCCACCGGCTCCCTCCTCCTCCACCACCCGCCTGCCCTGACCTGGCCCTGGCCCAGGGAGATGGCAGAGAGCTTCTTGGAGAACTTCATTTCTTCAGCAAATTTGTAGAGGTCGGCGGCGGGGTCAGTGCCCGGCGACAGCACGAAGATGAGGGGGGTGGTGGAGTTGGAGTCTTTGAACACCAGTGACAGGTTGGCTGTCTGCAGGGCGGAGAGATGCTGGGGTCACCGAGAGCTCCTCCTCAGGGGCAGGCCACCAGGGCAAGAGGGGGCTCCTGGGGCCCCCAGAGTGGTCCCCAAGGGGCTTCCTGAGGGGACTTGGAACCTCTTAGAGCCTCATGTGGTGGCTAAGGATCCTGGCCTGACCAAGGCTGCCAAGGGGTCCATGCAGGTGCAGCCAGGACCCTGGTCCCAGGGGGTGATTAGCCCAGGCGCTGGCTGACAGCACTTGCCTGGGGCTCAATGAAGCGTGGCTCCAGGTTGGCGGCCACAAAGTCCTGCATGGCGTTGGTCACCTTGTCCCCACGTAGGCAGCGGAGGACCAGCAGCTTCTGGAACTGGTCCAGGTATTGGTCCCAGATGCCAGGCAAGGGCTCCCTGCAACAGTGCCCACGTCCCCCTGAGAGCTGACCTGTGGTAGGACCCTGGCCACAGTCTCTCTGCTTGTGGGGGGAAGGCCAGACAGCAGGGAGAATGTGGTGTCCAGGGGCGTGTGGCCGGGGGCACGGGAGAGATGTAGTCACAGCTGCGGGCAGCCCTGGGCGGCCCCTCAGAGAAAGCCTAGGGCAAGCCTGTACCTGGGTCTCACTCCCTGGATGCACCCACCCTGCTCTGCCCCAGGCCCCAGCTCACCGGTGGGGCTCATGGCTGTCAAATATGGCCCGGAATTCCGGCAGGTGCTTCACGAAATCATGGGCGAAGGAGGAGAAGGCTGGCAGGTTGGAGAGTGCCTGGATGTCTCTCCAGGCCCGGTCTGTCAGCCAGTCCGGGGCAGGGTTCTCACTCATGACCGAGACGGAGCCTCCAGACAGGAGGTAGCGCCACTCGTTCTGGTAAGGGACAGAGGCACGAGCGCCCAGGCCCTGAGCCATGGGTCCGGTGCCCCACCCAGCAGAGCCTCCTCTGCCATCCTTAGCCAGAAAACTCGGGGTGGTAGTCCGACAGGTCTGGGTTAGTGTTACCTCTTTCCCTTTCCCTGGCTGTATGACCTGAGACAAAAGATGTGACCTCTCTGAGCCTCTGTTTCCTCACTTGGAAAGTAGGAAGAATCAGAATTCTGCTTCCCAGGGGTTTCACAGGGGTAGGTCGGAGGGTTGTTGTGAGCCCAGCACCTGGCACACGGCGAGGGCTCCAGCAGTGGAGGAGGTCACTCTCAACGCTTCCCAACGCATCACGAAGTCCCTGGCACTCATGAGACCGTGAGCTGGGAGGCTCAGGACAGTCTCTGCTCACTAGTACTCTCAAGGTGCTGAGAAGGCCTGTGCACAGGACCTGTTGGGTCACAGTTAACCCGGGGCCTCCTGGCTGTTTCACGCAAATAACTGTTTCCGGGGGCCTCTGCCCACCTGCCCTTGCTGTGCCCTCCTGCCTGATACGCCCTGTCCTTCCATCCCGTCCTCTCAGCTCGGCAACAGGGCAACCCCTCAGGCCATCTGTCCTTGACTGGGCCGCAGCTGCCTCTCTGCCTCGCACCTGGTTGATCTTGCCCTGGTTCATCATGATGCGGGCACACAGCAGGAAAGCGAACATCAGCTTGTGCTTCTCGAAGAGGCTGCGGCAGACGTTGCTGTAGAGGCTGTAGGTCAGGTAGTGGTTGATGTTGGCAATGCGCTTCTTCAGGTTGTCTGCAGGGCAGAGGGGTGACGGCAGTGTGGGGACAGGGCGGGGGGCAGAGAAGAGAGATCCCTGGGGCACAGCCCAGCCAGTCTCCCCAGCAGCCAAAGGAGTAGTCTGGGGCACACCCCCTTGGGCCGTTTGCTCCGAGAAGGCTAGGAGTGGGGTATGTGTTCGTATGTAGGGTTAGTCTGATGAGGGTGTGTGCCGGTGAACCTGGGTGTGCGTCTACGTGTGTGTGCCTGCTGTGGAAATGCCTGCAGGGGTGTCACCTCTGTGCCAAGGTGAAGCCTGGCTGGTTGGGTCAACACGTGCATCTGTGCCGGGGTTACCTGCCCTCTCTGAGTTGGCGATGCCCGAGAGGAAGATGTTGAGAAACCACTCAAGGGAGTACTGGTACATGGGGTCCACGCTGGCCAGGTCGGACACGCAGAAGAAGAGGATCTGGGTGCGGACGGCCACAGGAATGTACTCCATGCGCGTGAGGTCAATGTCCTTCTCTGTCTGTTCTGCAATCCTGACCTTGGCCTGGGGGTGCAGTCGGGGGCTGCTTGTCAGGCCCAGGTAGGCTGGCAAAGAGCAGCAGGCAGAAGAGGGTGGTGATGTGGGGGGGCCTGGGGCAGGCGGGGAGAGGCGGGCAGGAGTGGGCGGGCAGTTGCGGACCTGAATCTCGGCAGCCTTCATCTTGGACGCCTCCAGCACCTTGATGAGCTCCATGTCATCCACGGGGTTGCCCTCGGAGGAGCTGAGGCGGTACAGGATCTGGTCTTCAATGTCCTTCAGCTCCTGGCGCATCTTGGCGTTACTGACAATCAGCTGGTTCTTGGCTTCCTCCAGGTCGGGCCGCTCCTCAGCCACGACCTGGCCCAGCAGCTGGTCCTCTAGGCCGCTGCCAGGGGCAGGAGACATTATGTCTGTAGCGCCTGGTGAGCCCTGGACAGCCAGCCTCGAGCCTGCTCACCTGCCTACCTATGCTCCCGGGGCTCCAAAGAGCCCAGCACCTCTGCTGGTGTCAGCCTGGGAGGTCTGACCTCAGCCTCCGGCTGCAGGGCTAAAGCAGAGCCTGGATCCAAAGTGATCAGTTCTCAGTGAGACCTCAGGTGGGAGCCTGGAATCCCAGGAGGGGCCAGGCAGTGGAATGCGGGAGCTGCTGGGGTCTCTGAGAAACTCTCTCTCAGCAGGAGGAGGCTATGGGTGATGGGGAGGACCAGGCCTTAAGGGAGTTTTCACCCCCTGATCCGTGGAGAGGTTCACAGTGGCCACTGTCAGGAAGACTTAGCACTCTGTGCGGGTGGCCGGCAAAAGCTGCAGCGCCTGGGTGTAGGGCAGCAAGGGCAAGAAACAGGGCTTGGGAGCAGGGAGTCCAAGTATGCCCTCCTTGGGGCTCCAGGACAGTGCTGGGGTGAGTGCACAAGGGCCCAGTGAGGGCTGTGGGGAAAGGGCATCTGGATGAGGTACTAGCGTTGCCCAGGGAGGCTGGGAGAGGGGCTCCAGACTGGGATCAGGATGAACTGGTGGAAAGGGGGAGAGCATTGGTTCTTAGGTAGGAACAGTAGAAGTAAGGGGCATTGGTGGAAGGGCTGGAATGACCTGAAATGCAGACAGCCTGCGAGGAAGCTGGCAGGGTCTCCGAGGGGGAAAATCCCTGAGTCTCAGCCTCGGGGTGGGAGAGGGGCAGCCAGGCAGGCCCAGGCAGAGCTGGTGCTCGGGGGGCTGGGGGCAGGGGCTTACCTGGGTGACAGGGTGAAGTTGATGAGGGTGAGTTTGGTGGAGATCTCGGGTGTGTAGTGAGGGTTGGGAAGCTTGGTGGTGATGTACATCTTGAAGTCCTCGTGGTAGGGGATCACCGTGTCCCCCAGCTTCAGCACCGTGTTCCCCTGCTGCTTGTAGGTCTGCAGCGGGTGGGATGGGTGAGCACCGTGGCCTGGGGCCCCGCCAGTGAGGCAGGGGGAGGGAGCTGCCCTCGCCCGTGTCTGGGCCACCCCCACACCCTCGGGCCCACCTGCTTCAGCAGCACGGGCTCCAGGGCGGGATCCAGCTCCTCGCCCACATTCTCCAGGAGGCAGGGCTTGCCAAAGCGGATAGCATTCTCCATGCTGCGCAGGAAGTCGCGGTCGCTCAGCTTGAAGACATCCAGCCCGTTGTCCTTCTCCTGAGGGCACGGAGTGGGGGGAGTGGGGAAGGGTCCGAGTGGGCTGAGAGCTGGCCTGAGGCTCAGCTACTCCCCATGCAGCTACCAAGGCCTGCTAGTGGGGGTGGTGGCAGGGGTAGGCTCACCATGTTCTTGATCCATTTGTTGGCCTGGCCCTGAGGGTCAATGAAGTGGGTCCAGCGCTGGGAGAACTGGTTGATGACCCCATTCTCCACTGACAGGGTGTCGTTGGGGAGGCCAGCGATCTGTGGGGGACCAGGCTGGGTCGGGGGGAGGCTCACACAAGCAGGCTGTGTCCCCTTCCTCTTACTGCACCCTCTTGAGGGCGGAGGGCAGTGCACGAGGTCTCAGCCCTCAGGACCTGCCTCCCGGCTATGGGCTGACTCCCGACACCCTCCTTCGCTGGGCCTCTTGTTTCTTTGCCTGTTGAGTCCTAGCTGAGTCAGACCATCTTCACGAGCCATTGGAGCCCACTGGCGCTCCCAGCCTGTGTCCACTCTTGGCCTGTGCCTACTGCCTCTTGGTTCTCTCTCCCTGGGTCAACTCTACCTGTGCTCCGGGGTCTATAGCTCAGACACGCTCTCTTAACCCTGCGCCCTGGACTCTGCTCTCCTGCCCTGCCCAACTCTCACAAGCACCCTTTGACCTCTCTGCCTGCAGTCAGCCAGCACCTGTGCCACTCAGCTTTCTCCTCTCCTGCCCACCAGCCTCTGACCGGGCCCAGGCAGCTTCAGGGAAGGCATCTCTAAGCAGACTCAGGAGAGAGGGTGGGAGGCAGGTGGGGGCCTCCTGGCCCAGCCCAGAGCATACTGCAGGCCCAGCCCGGCTGCTTGCTCCAGCCCCCCAGGGTGGGCACCTGCCAGGAGCGGATCTTCACGGGGTTCCCCAGTGTCCCGATCAGCGTGGGCTCGGCGGTGTGTGGGACGTGGTGGGCCACGAGCTGCTTGACCCAGCTGTCGTAGAGTGCCGTGCGGTACTGGCCCTGGAGACACCAGACTCTGAGCTGCCCCTCCAAGACAGCCGCGGTGCCCCCCACTTGCCCTGCCCCCAGCGCTCGCAGCTGCACAGAGGGGTCCACGCAGAGCCGGAGGCCTGAGCCCTAGCCCCACCGTGGGGAACATCCTCGGCCTCCCCACCTCTCAGCCCCTTCCCAGGGAAACCGGGGGGATAACAGCAGTGCCCACCCGTCGGGGCAGCTGTGAGGACTGAGGGAGAGGCGCACAGCAAGCCCGGAAGCACGAGCTTGGCCTTCTGGCTAGAAACGCCAGCCCCGCAACGCAGGATTTCTGGCTGTTTTGGGAGCTGCCATTTCCCCAATGCCCAGATCAGCACCTGGCTCAGACAGGATGTCTAAAAAAATGTTTGTTGAATGAGTGTGTGAGAGAAGAGCCACCCTCAGGCGACCACTTATGGAAGTGAGGCCTCAAGGCGGGGCTGGGGAGGTCCTCACCGTGAAGGGGCCCAGGTAGGCCACAAAGCCGGCGGCCGCCAGCACGTCCCCGAAGATGCTGTCAAGCATGTGCTCCAGGTTCTCCACCGTCTCCTGCCAGCGCACCCGCTCGTCTGACAGCCCGTTGATGAGCTGCAGGGACAGCCCGTGGGGTGGGCTCTGGGAGGCTGGCCCTGGATGTCCCTGCCTGGTGCAGTCCCCCTGACCAAGGTAGCCAGGGAGAGGGAAGGGACAGCCACCCCAGGACCACCCCCTCTACTGCTCAGGGCCCTCCAGCCCATGGGGGGCAGGCCGTGCCTGTGGGCCCTCCCCAGAGGGGTGCGCACCTTGTCAGCACGGCCCAGCCGCTGCTCACACTGCTCACACTTCAGCTCCAGCTCCTCCTTCTTGGCGATGCACTCTCGGTACTTGGCCTGCATCGTGGCAATGCCGTCCTCCACCTCGTGCAGGCGCTGCTTCGCCTCCTCTAGGATCCTCTGTGTCACCTCCAGGTCGTCCTGGGCCTCCCGCAAGGCTTGCTACAGGCAGAGGAAACAGGGCCAGCTTTCCCGGTGCCCCCGGGGGAGCCCAGGCCCCCGCCCCTGGCCTCAGGCCTACCCAGCGCTTACCCGCTTGGGCTCCACGGCCTTGGCCACAAAGTGGTACTTGTGCATGGCGCGCACCCACTGGCAGATGGAGGTGCAGGCCTTGGACACCTTGGCGATGGCAGCTGGCTGGAACTCCTCATTGTCGATGTACGGCTGGATGGCTTTGATCACCGCCTCCCCAATGTTGTCCTGGGGATGGGAACCACAGGCTTGGGGCCGCTTCCCAGGGAGGACAGAAAGGACTCTGGCAGGCGTGGGGACAGCCTGCTCTTGCCTCTATGCCCTGGGCAGGCTAGGGAATAAACACGACCCAGAAAGGCTGGCCAGAAGAGAACTTCTGTGTCCCACGATTCCAAAGAATACAATCAGAGATTTTTTCTTCCTCAAGATCTGATAACACACAGGCCCTGTTTAAAACCCATTTAGAGACAAGGGCTGCTTCCTGGCTGGTGTGGAGATGAGTGAGTGGTTCTGAGGTCCAACAAGGCACGTGTTCAAGTGCAATAATCCCCACTCCCAGAGCGCATCACTCCTTCAGGGCTCTTGGCTTGTGCTAGGAGAATCCAGGTCTGCAGTTTAGGATGAACCCAGGAATCTGTACTGTTCATGAGCTCCTAGAGGTCAGAGCTTGGGACCAAGGGAGCCTGAGCGCTGGCCGTGAGCCTCCTGATTTAGCTTAACTGGATGGATGGGGAGCTCCGTATGGAGTCCAGCTGTCACCGAGATGGGCCATTGGCTCTACCTACCCTCCTTAGGATGTGCCCAGGGCTTCAGCACTGATACATGGTGGTGGTGGGTGGCCCATGTGGGCTGGAGAGAAACCTCCAAGGGGGCTGTAGGCTCCAGGTGGACCTCACCACAAGCATCCCCATGAGAGCACATGTCCATGGACACTGAGAGCCCCAGACAGACAGGAAGAGAGAGACATGCAGACAGACAGGTGTTAAATCTCAGGTGCTGAGACCGAGGGAGAGGCGACACTTGAGCAGCCAGGGGAGGTCTTGGCGAGGGCCACAGGGGTTGTAGGGAGAAAAGGACAGGAGAGAGACTCTCCGGGTGGCAGAGCCTTAGAGTGACTGTGGGTGATTAAGGTCTCGTGGGCATTGGGGCCTTCCCAGGTCCTGATTCACCAATATCCATCTGCTACTGGGTCTGTTGCCCCCTGCCCCTGAGCTGGAGAGCTCCTCTGGGCCAGGGTCTGGTCCCCTCGGCTCTGTGACCACAGGGCTGTGTGTGTTGCAGGCAGAGGGAGATGGGATGGAGGCTCCAGCTCTGTGGGGGAGGGGACAGTTCCTTGCCCCTGCCTCTCTGCCCAGCTGGCTAGGTGCCTGGCACGCGCACCTTGTCAAACTTGAAGAGGCTCTCCAGGAAGCGGCCGGGGTCCTGCAGCAGCCCCTTGCCTGGCTCCCAGTAGTCATCCACCTTGGAGCCAGGCTTCTCTCCTGGGACCTTCTTGGGCTTGATGCCCTTCATGATGCACACAGCCTCAATGACCAGCTTCACGCCTGGCGGTGGCCGCTGCATGGCACGCACCTGGAGGCCAGGCCAAGAGTCGGGAAGGGGGAGGCCCCTCATAGTGAGCACCCCCAGGCAGGGACAGATTCCAGACAGGGTGGGTCCCACCAACTGAGTCCCTACTGCTACAGACTATGGGTATGCCCGGTGACCCCCAGAGGTCTGTCTTAGCCTGTGGTGACTACTGCTCCCCCTGGCCAAAAGGCCTTACACAGTCACTTCTCAGGGCCCAGAGCCTTCCTCAGGCACCTGCCTGGGTCCTCGGGGCTCATACAAGGAGGTAAGGGCAGGCAGCTGGGTTCAAGCTCTAGTTCTGCCCTCACCTCTCGACAGATGACGCTCATGAGATGTTAGAGGGACAGCCTATGGGCCAGAACCCACGGAGACATCAGGAGAGACGCCCAGAAGGGGCCAAGCCACCCACCTCAGTCACATCATTCTTGTTGAGGTTGCGCAAGCTGGCCAGGGCTGCGTCCAGGGCTGGCAGAGCCTCATCCAGGTCCTTCTGGGCATCATCAGCGATAGCTTGTGCCTTCCTGGCCTTCTCATTGGCCTTGATCTCCTCTGCTTGCACTGAATTCCGGGTCTCCTCAGCAATGGTTGTGTCCACCTAGGGACCAGAGGCCCCGCAGGTGGCCAGTGTCAGGGACCGGTGTGCCCTCCTCCCTTCCTCCTCTCAGTGTCTCAGTCTCCCCAGATGGAAGGGAATGAGGGCTGAGATGCCCCATTCTCCAAGGACCCTCTCAGCTGTGACAGCCTGTGGAGATCTGGGAGTGCTAGCAGCCCTTGCCTATCCTGAGTGCTCATCGTGGGCCTGGCATGGGGCTCTGGGCTTTACGTGCTTGAGCATAACTGCCCCAGGGGCAGGACCCCCTAAACCCACAGGGCACCTCCATACAAGACAGAGAAAGATGCTCCCCTCCCACAAGCCATTTTCTTTCCATCTGCTGGAAAAATTTCCAGTGCCACTGCCTTTGCAGAGCAGGACATGATTGTCTCTTCCAGAAAGCTGCCATCATGAATATGCAAATCTGCAGAGGCTACTGTGAGGGGGGTGTGTGTGTGTGTGTGTGTGTGCGCGCGCGCGCGCGCGTGTGTGTGTGTGTGTTACTCAGTTGTGTTCAACTCTTAGCAACTCCCATGGACTATAGCCTCCCAGGGTCCTCTGGGAGTCCATGGAATTCTTCAGGTAAGAATCCTGGAGTGGCTTGCCATTCCCTTCTCCAGGGGATCTTCCTGACCCAAGGATCAGAACCAGGGTCTCCCACATGGCAGGCAGATTCTTTACCATCGGAGGACTAAGCTTTAAACACGGGCCCTCGTGTAGACTCAGAGGGCCTCAGAGGGAGACTCAAGCAGACTCTGGACCACTGCTTGTGGCGTCCCTCCTGCTCACAGCAATCCATGCTGTGACTACTGGGTATGGATTTGTCTGTGATGCTCATCACCCTATCTCCTGCCCAGGACGGTGCCCTGCACAGAATAGGTTCTGAGCAAGCATTTGTTGAGGGGTCGCATGACTGAGTGAGGGACCTGGGCACCGAGAGTCCGGGCCACTAGAGATCTCGAGGCTGCGTGGGGATGCCGAGCCTCCTCAGACGTGCTCAGCCATCGTGGAGGGAGCCCAGGAGCACCCCTGACCTTGATCTGCTCCATCGTGAGCGTGGTGTCCCTGGCAGCCTCCTCCAGCAGAGGGCGCATAATCTCCAGCTCCTCCTGCATCTTGGCCACGTCCTCTGCGGTGCGCAGCAGCTGCGGGGCGGGGGGCACGGAGAGGAAATCAGGTGTGATAGGGACCAGAGAGCTAGGCCTGGAGGGGAACAAGGGAGAGGGCCCTGCAGGGAGGCTGTGGCTGGCTACTTCTGGGGCCTCCAGGTTGCCCAGGGGGCCCCAGAGGAAGGGAGCAGTCCACTAAAAGTCTTTGAGGTGATCTGCTTTGGTCTTGCCCTTGGCTCGGTTCCTTCGGTGAGGGAAGAGGCTACCCATTTAAACACTGTGGGCTGCCAACTGACAGGGGTCATGTGGAGTGAGGGCCGAGACAGAATGGGCAGAATCCCATGCAGCCAGCGGTTGCCCACGAGGCCCCCATCCCTGGCCCCACCTTGTCGAGGCCACTCTTCATGCGGTTCTTAGCGGTTTTCAGCTCCTGTTTCTTCTGCCCGACAAGGATGGAGAAGATGTTGAGCAGCTCCAGGTAGCTCTTGGGGGTCACATAGTTGTGGCGGGCCAGCTCAGCCAGATACTCGACACACTTCTTGGCCACCGACTGGTGGATATACACACAGACTTGAATCTGTGGAGAAAGAGATCGAGGATGCCAGTCTGGTAGAGATGGGGCACCAGGGTGCCCTCGAAGCCACTGAAGCCCGGGCTTGGGGAGGGAGTCAGGTGTCCCTCACACTCACTCTCACAGGAGGTGATCTCCAGCTAAAGGTCACCCACTCTGTAGACAAAAGTCCCATGACTCAGAGAAGTCAAGAGGCTTTTTCAAGCTCACACAGTTGTCAAGGGCAGGGTTCACTTTGAATCTGGGCCTAAAGGTATCCCGGGTCTTGGCCCAAGGGCTCTCTTGCGCCCTTGTCACGGCCCCTGTGACCTGCCTCGCTCAGAAAGCCCTAAGGTGAGGCTCCTCTTGGAGGCTGTAGATGGGGAAGGGGGCGCCCAAGGCCTCAGCATGGCTGAACAGCGATGGGCTCATCTGAGCTCTCGGCCCTCAGGTGACCGTCACTTTCTTAGGTTGGGCTAGACATATGTAGCCCTCCCAGCCATCTGTGGTCTCTGGGTTGTACCAGGAGGCTCTGCAGAGAAGCTGCTATGGAACCCTCTGGGAATAAGATAATGGTGACTGTGAAACTGTGTGTCTAGCTTCCTACATCACCGTGACCACCTTGTGATATTCCTATTATACAGATGAGGAAACTGAGGCTTAGACAGGTAAAGCTGGCTGCCTAGAGACTTCCCATAAGTGGTGTGCCTGGGACCCTCACCCAGACCTTGGTGACCCCAAGCCCAAATCTACACAGGCTCTCCTCACACGGGCTTTCTCCTCATTGAGATACCTACCAGTCCTTTGATTACTTTGGGGGTGGCGTCCAGCTCTGGGATCTCACTCAGGAACATGATGGCCACAGATTCCAGGGCCTCTGCCGGCCACTCGTTAAACCAGTCGATGGTGCAGCAGTTGACCAGGGACGGGAACTGTCTCAGGCGAGCTCGGAAGACCTCTCCAATGGGGCTGGGGGTGGGGGCTCAAATGAGGCCCTGAGACACTGACCCCCCCCGCCCCCCAGGAACCCAGGGCCCAGGGTCATCTGACAGCCCTGCGTGTGTGAGCCAGGACACAAGAGCAGAGCAGCCTGGGCCCAACGGCGTGGCAGGCAGGCCCAGGCCACCTCCCCGCGTGGCGGCCCGGGTGCTCCCCCGCCCCAGCCACGGTCCCGTGAGGCTGCGACGGCCGCCCGTACCTCATGCACAGCACCATGTGGATGTTGCTGCGCACGCGCCCAGTGTAGGCGGCCATGAGGTTGGCCTTGGTGGGCTGCAGGCCCTGCTCCTGGATGTACGGCCTCATGGTGTTGATGATCTGGTCCTGCTCATCCATGTTGTAGAGGTTGGGAATGTCGCCCGAGTTCAGGACATTGTTAATGTCCTCCAGGAAGGACTCATTCTTGATCTGGGGGAGAGCGGGGTGGAGGAAATGAACCTTGATGACGGCCCTGGGGTGTTGGGCTCCACGACCCTGATCTCCCTGAACCTTAGCAGCAGACCCCTTCCACGGACAGTGCCACTAGGCTCAGAGAAGCCCAGGGTTACACAGGTGACCTCCCGAGTGGTCGAGGACTCACACCCAGACCCGCCCTGCAGCAGAGACTCTGAACATCGGTGCTTGGCTGTGGAAGGGCCTGGGTCCTGGGTGGGACATGCAGTGTCTTCCTCCTCTCTTGCCGGGCCTCTCCACATCTCACAGTTAATCCACCGGAGAAAACCAGGCCACAGGCAGAAACAGGTCCTTGCCTATCTCATATGGCCAGGGCCTGGCCAGTGCCAGAAGGCACCCTCTCTCGCCTGACTACGAAAGGGGAGCCCCAGAGAGAAGAGCAGGGCTGGCTGGGAGCCTTCTGGGGCTTCAGTTTCGGCCCAACCCCAAATGCCAGTGAGGGTGAAGTGCTGCCCTGTCTGTCTCGAGGCCCCGGACCCACAACCTCTCCTCTTCTCAGCCCTGGAAGAGGCTTCACACCTAGGGAGCTCCAGATGGAGTAGCCCCAGGAAGGAAGCCACGGGCCCAGCACCGTAGGCACCAGTCCTGTGGTCTCTGAGGTCAGAAGCCATTGACCAGTGAGTGTGGTTCTGCCTGTGGTCGCCCATGGTGCCAGGGGCCTTCTTTACCTCTGGGGTAGCCGTTATCTATGCTCACCCCACCCCCCCATTCTGACTGGCTGGGTTTGACCCCCTGCCCCTCTTCCAGCCTTCCTCCCAAGATCCACCCCCAGTAACAGGGACCTGGACTCAAAGGACTGACCACCATTCTGGATGGCATGCTGGGGTGGGTTGTATCCTGCTCATCCCAGACCCCGACCGCTGCCCATGTGGTGGCACCTGGGTGTCTGAGAACAGGAAGGTGATGGGCAGGTTGTGCAAGCCAGCCTTGAGCAAGACCTTCTTGGCGTCATCACGCCACTCTGTCATGCCATAGTTCTTAGACAGCTCAATCTGGAAGCACTCGTACTCGGCCCTGGAGACAAGTGTTTGGGTAGAGAGTTTAAAGCTTCACCTAAGCCATCTGCTCTCATCCTGGGCAGACTTGCTGACTCCTCAGCCCTGAACCTGTCATCCTGGGCAGACTTGCTGACTCCTCGGCCCTGAACCTGCTCTCTGGCTTCCAGACCTTTGCTGAGGCTGCTCCCTCTGCCTGGAATGCCCTTCCCCTCCATCCGCCAAGTTCTGATTCAGAGAGAAGGCCCATGGCCACCTCCTCCAGGAACCCCTCCTGGATGCTTGAAGCTACCCACTGCCTTCCCCGCAGCATCACAGGGCCCTGCTGCTGCCTCTCCTTGGAGCCCAGGCCTTCTAGAAAGCCCGTGGGCCAAGTGGGTCTGCCCCAGTGCGGAACATGAGGAAGAACAGGGATGGACATGAGTCTGCCACAAGCTACCCACCGCCCACCATGCCTGGGGGCCCTCACATGTGCGAGGCCAGTCTCGTGAGGGAGCTGCGGCCGCTGCCGCCCACGCCCAGGAGGAGTGCATTGCCCAGCGCCTGGCGCAGGGTGCGGCTGATGCGGCAGACATGACTCAGGGCGTCCATGAAGAGCACCAGCCTCAGCTTGGCTGTGTTGATCTGGTTGTAGTCTTCCATGTACTCCTCGATCACCTGCATCATCTGGGGCCGGGGGGGCGGGGAATGAGAACAGCTGGGTCCTCCTGTCCCTGTGTGCCCTGTCCCCCCCGACAGGGAGCATATCCCCCCCTTCCCTGGCTCCTCTGCGCAGGGAGGGATGTTGGGCCTTCAGATGCCAGGTGAATGAGGCCTGACCTGTCCGACACACCGAGGCCTGAGGGTGGGGTCAGAGAGCTGTCTGCTGCCTCCGGGGCTCCCCAGGATATACCAACTTGGGGCCCCATGGGAGCTACTGAGAACTAGAGAGGATCTGTGTGGGGAGAAGCCACCGGGAGCCCCGCCCACTCCAGCTTCATCCTGCTGCCCTGGGGCCTTGACGCAAGACTTGTGGCCCCAGGGGCCCTGCTGCAGCTCTGTGGGTGGATGACAGCCCCTCAAACGGGCTGAGTGTGCCCCCAGTTATGGAGCCAGTCTCAGCTGAACCACAGGATTGCCCTCAGGAAAGGGCCAAGCGGGGGCTCCTGCATCCGTTTGATAGTTGAGGAGATGGGGACTCAGAGAGGCAACTGCTGAAGTCCCTGAGCTGGCCTTCCAGACCAGTGTCCAACCCTCTGGTCAGAGGGTGGTGGTCTCTCAGCAGTGGCCACAGAGGACCCTCACCTTCCTCTCATTGGTAATGAGCTCGTAGGACTTGACGTCGGAGCCTGGCGACATGAAGTCCCCGTAGAGGATGGGCTGGAAGGGGCAGACCTCTTCAAAGCCCACCTCCCACGCCTCCATGTGGCTCTCCAGGAGCTGGTCGAACCAGTCACGGTCCTCGTCGTTCACCAGGCGGTCGCGGAACACGCGGCAGTTCTCGTGGTACCACAGGCGCAGCAGCTGCACCTTGTCCTGCGGCCACCCTGGCGTCAGTGCCCGTCCTCGGCCACCTCTCAGCGCACCAGGGGCCCTGACCTGGGCCTGGCTCTCCCACCGGGGCCCGGCAGGACCCTGAGTGTCTGCTGACCCACGGAGGATGCAGTCCCCACACTGCTGCCCTGGCCTCTCCACCGCCACCCCCAGCTTCAGGCCCAGCTGTGCCAGCTGGGCACCCAGCTCCTTTAGCTTCAGGGTACCCCCCTCACCCCAGGCTTCCCAGGTGGTACTAATGTTAAAGAACATGCCTGCCAATACNGGCTTGGCACCTGCCGATGCCAAGTTCTGCCCCCAGCCCCAGGGCCTGACCACATCAAGGCTGAGGAGTTGATCAGGAAGGCCTAAAACTGGGGTACTGGGAGGACCATGAGGGCAGTGTGGGCACTCGCTACTGGACACTGGGGAGGGGCCCACCAGTCCTCACCTCGACCTTGGCTGGGTCAGCCATGAGCATTCCCTGGAAGACCTTGGAGAGGTCCCGCAGGTTGAAGGTGTAGTGGGACTTGGCCGGGGTGGGCAGCAGCTGGGAGGTGATGGTGGAGTACACCCTGATGGTGGCTTCCACGAGGGGATCCGTGAGGTGGGCAACGTTGGGGGCCCCAGCTGAAGGAGCAAGAGAGTGGACCTGGGTCATGGCCCCTGCAGATCCGGGGCTGTGTCCTTCACACGCGCCTTTCCCCAGGCTGCAGGCTTGGACCACCCCCGCCACCCCACGCCCCGCAGCCCTCTCAGACGCTGCCTCTGACAAGGTCTTCCTGGTGACCCCCACCATGGGGTGAGGAATCTCTCACTGGGATCTCCCCACTTTTATATCTTTATCACTGACCTAGCCTGTCCCTGTGTTGGGGGTGTTGGGATACAGTTGTGGAATTGGAGACACTAATGGGGCCAGACCCGAATGAAATGTGCTGCTTGGAGCCATGCACGGGGAGGGGTGCGTGGTCCACATGGGGGTAAGGAGTGCACTGCCGTGGGTGTGGAAGCGGGGCTCAGCCAGGACTTTGGGGGCTTATCATCCCCTTGCGTTTTTACCACTAACACAGTCTATTTGCTTGTGCTCTGAAAACTATCCAGTTTTTTGCTGGGAACCAAAATTCTGTCAGGGGGAATTTGGGGGAGAGAGAGCCTCCACAAAGGGGAAAAGGCAAAGAAGGGGCAGAAGGGCTCACTACCCCTCACGTGGGCTCCTCTGTTAACACAGGGACTGTTTTAGGTGCTGGGCACAGGGGGTGGCCCCCGCAGACACACTTCTTACCCCAATAAGCTGCCATTCTTGGTGACTCCTAATAGTTAACAGGAGACTGAATAAGCTGGGGTTGGGGACATTTGCTATAAATGCTGGGGAGGCCTTGCTCAGGAGTGCATGGGAACAGAGACCTGAAGCCCTGAGGGGCCAAGCAGGCTCAGAACTGGAGGAGGGACACTCATCTTGCTTCTACTATGGGACGGGCATGGGCCCAGGCCCTGGCCAGCCACACAACAGGTGACTGACCCTCTGGAGGGCGTCGGTACGGGGTGACCTTTGCTCTGGCACTGTCCCGAGGTCACAGGAGCCTGAGGAGGGCTCACTGTGGCCCCTGGGACCCAAGCCTCAGCCGCATCCAACTTGAGTCCAGGGCTGCCCCTGGAACAAGGGCCCTTGCCCCCTCCAGGCCCTTCCTAGGGTACTGGGCACTATACTTACGCACGGGCTCCCGGTAACTCTTTTCTCCAAGGAGTCCATCTAGAGGGTTGAGGGAGAGATAAGGGCTCAGAGTCAGGTGAGCCACTTACTGCCCACCTTGACCGGCTATACCCAGCTGAGCAGCCCCAGAGCAGCCCCTGACCACCATCCCCTCCTCAGAGCCACATGGCCCCACCCCTACGCTGGGCATGGAGGCAAGTTCTGGCCTATAGTCCCTGGGGGCGGGCCAGGGCAGGCCAGAGAAGGGAAGGCCTGACTCCCCTCACTCACCACCTGGCACAGTGCCAAGTAGAGTTCAAAGGTCAGAGCATGTTCTTGGTGGGAAGTGGACTGGTTGGGGGAAAATGCATCCAGGTTGGACTGGTTGGGGGAAAATGCATCCAGGAAAATGCATCCTTTCCTCAAGGGTCATGGAAGATAAGGACCACTTTGTTCATTCTATCTTGGTGGTATTTCCTCATGCTCAAAAGTATCAATAACATCTCTCCACTAGAGATTCTAACATATGTGTGCGCTTATATGGGGGAACGTACATGTTTGCGTATGTATAAATCATATATCCAGCAGTTTCCACGTGCCAGCTTCATACCAGATGCTCTACAGCCAGGGTCTTATTTAACCTTCACAACTTGGGGTGACGGGCACCAACGGGTGACTGTCACCGTTTTAGATGAAGAAACTCTGGCTCAGAGCGGTTCATGAACTGGCCAGAGGTGACAGAGCTGAGTAAGGGGTGGAGCCAGTGGTTCAGCCGCCCCGCTCCTCCCAGTGCGGCTCACTGGGCCCGGCCTTCTGCTGGAGCCCACGGCCCTCCCCACTCCTGCTTGGTACTTACCCACCCAGCTGCCCAGGATGGTGGAGAAGATGCGCTTCTTGCTGACCTCATCCATCTCAGCAAAGGACAGGTAGTTGAAGTGGCGGGTCAACCGTGGGGTGACGGCGTTTCTGCCTCCACCAGGGGGGCCCATGGCACAGACAAAGTTGATGTCCACCAGCTGCTTGAAGGCTCCTGGAGTGGGAGCAGGAAGTCAGAAGGCCCTGCCAGGGGCTACATTAAGGCTTCTGGGGGCCCTGAGCACTTCCACCTTCATGGGCCTCCTCCTCCATTAAAAAAAATTTTTTTTTATACTTTACAACAGCATTGGTACATAGACAAATGCATTAATATCATACATTTTAAATGCTCTGGGAAAATGTTCATTTTCCCCTTGCTTTTAAAAGAGATTAGGACACTTTTGTGGACCCTCTATGAGTCTGTGGGCCTAGGCTCTGACCAGCACACCCCACCCCACCCCCTGGCCCAGGCCAAACATACACACCGATGATCTTGCGGTCGTACCAGCCGCCGTGGTCCAGCCACTGGCGCAACAGCTCAATGGGCGGCTGGGCACCGTAGGTCTCCAAGGCTGGCATGTTCAGGTCGTCGATGAAGAAGATGAAGTTGCGCCCCAGGGGGGGCCCGAACACACCTTTCCGCCTGCGGGGAGGGGCTGTGTGAGCCCAGGGCGCACGGTGCCCGGTGCTCAGGGAGTCCAGGGCTGCAGGATGGCAGCTCCACTTCTGGGAGGCCCTCACTAACTTCAGCCTCCCCCAAATCGCTGGGCCTCTTGAGGAGCTCCTTGTCTCATTCTGAGTGTCCTGGGACATCACATCTGGCTGTCCTGAGTCTTGCCTCCAGGCAGATGCATAACAAGCCATACCCAAGTGCCCAGCCCAGGGAGGGTGCCCACAGAAAGGCTCAGGAGAATTCCTGATACAAGAAGGGTACAAGGGCACCTAGGGCCCACCGGGAGGGGAGGGGACACAGCAGCTGGCTGAGCCAGGCTGGGGGACATGGGGACCCAGGAAGGAGCCAGGGGGCCTGCCTCTTGTCCAGCTTGCTGTCGATGAGGTCCTGGGTCTGGTTGGCTGAGGTGCGGGCAGAGAAGGTGAGGAAGTGGCTGATGTATTCCAGGGGCAGGTTTTTGAGGAGCTTGTTGGAGATGGTGAGGGTCTTCCCCGTGCCCGTGGGCCCGATGCACAGCACCTAGGAGGGGGGGTCCTGGGCTCAGAGCGTCCTCACAGGGCCCGGTGCGCAGTAGGCACGCTGCCTGGTCAGTGCGGGAGGCCAGTCACTCCCGGCCTAGGCCCTGGGGTGCGGGGAGGCTGGGGTGGCGGGGGCACTCACGGGCTTGTGGTTGGTGAGCAGCATGTCTAGCAGGTAGGACATCTGGATGGTGTCCGTGGTTGGCACGATGATGCTGCAGTAGTTGGTGTCTGGCATCATGGTGAATGTGGTGGAGGAGTCCATCCACTTCACCCAGGCGACCTGGAACCACAGGTGCCACAGGGCGGGCCTGAAACCTCTCCTCATTCCTGTCCAGGCTGAGTGTGCCAAGAGGGCAAGGAGCTGCACTGTTGGGCAAGAGGGTCCAGCAGAGGGGCTGCTTCTGATAGAAATAGGAATCCCTCTGCCCTGCTTTATGCACAGGGTGGGGGACTCCCAGAACAAACCTCCAGGAATCTGGGGGTCTCTGCACACAGCTGCCCAAGTGAAGGCTTCACTGCATCCAGTTACCTCCAGTGGGGCCAGTCCCGGGGTCTCTGCATATGAGGAAAGTCCTCTGGGAACTGGACAACCCAGAATGCAAAGATCTTTGCTGTCAACTTTAGGCTTCCCAAGCCTGTGGGGGCCACAGCTGTGGAACTGGCATCACCTGGATACTGAGAAGTCACCTGGCCTGGTCTCCCCCGCCATCCCCAACTGCATGAATCCCTTTACCCACCCACAGCCCTGGCTCAACTTGCAGACCTGCCTCTCTGTGGTCAAATCAACATGTCCCACTGGGGATGGTACTGATGGTTAGACTCATATGTGTGAGACCCCTGGCAGAACTGTGTGTGGCAACCGCCTCTCTGGCCACTCCTCCTTCTGGGCTGGGGTCCTGATGCCACGAGGGTAGGTTCATGGAGCCCTTGCTGGCTGAGAGGAGCGATGGGGACACTGCGACAGGCCATGGGGGCTTACTCCTCCACTCTTGGGGAGCCCCAACTCTGGGCAAATGGGGTTCTTAAGTAGAACCAAGTTGATGAATCCCTGGGCTCAGCAGCAGGATGGGAGGACAAGCAGTAGACATGGTTGGGAAGAGAGGCACTCTGGCATCCCCCAGTCCCAGGTTCAAGGCCAGCTCTGACACCAACTAGCTGGGTGTGACTGTTCTGAGCCCCAGTTTCCTTGTTTTGGAAATGGACCCAGTAGTAACCACGCTGTGGGTCTGTGAGGATTCATGAGATGATGCAAATAACCCCAGCGTGACATCTGCGGCCATCAACAGGGCCTCCTCTCTGCAGCCATTGAGTAGGACAGCCACCACCTAACCACCTCCCTCCCTTCCCCCGTGCTGTTCTTGGGGCCAGGCCTCCGTCACCTGCTTGCCCTCCTCCTCCTCCTCGTCTTCGTCACTGGTGCTGCTGATGCCACCATCCTCCAGCCTGTAATCAAACACCAGCCCCTCCTCTGGGAAGAGCAAGGCCACCTGCGAGGGATCAGGGGGGAAATAAACAGGTGATGAGGCCCAGTTGCTTACGTGGCTACTTGTTGGGCCTGGGCCTGGGCCTGGGGAACAGCCCCACAGCACCCAGCATTCAGTATACGCGTCCCAGCCCTTGCAGCCCAGCCCAGGGGTGGCTGCCTCTCACGTTTTCTGTCTTCATCTTGATCCTGAGCCAGTGGCTGAAGCTGTTGCGGCTAGTGCTGTCCCCCGTGGCGCCCACGCTCCAGACGAGGGAGAAGATGAACCAGGGCTCAATCAGCTCAGGGATGCGGCTCAGCTTCTCGGGTGGCATCTTCTTGAGGCCCTGGGGACAGAGGCGGGGGCAGAACTGAGCGACCTGAGGAAGCCAAGGGGGTGGAGGTAGGGGGTCATCCCTTGGCCTCTGCAGCAGACTGGACGGGGGTGTCCCATGCATGAACCACGTGAGCCAATCCGATTCTCTCTTGCAGGAAGCTGGACTTGGGATTCGGGGCCCTTGGGCGAGGCAAGCAGGGCAGGAGGGAGCAGGCTGCAGTCCACCACTCAGCGTCTCACTTCTTTGGGCAGGAAGGGCTTGAAGAAGCAGTCCAGCAGCTTGAGGAGACTCATGGTCAGGTTGCTGTTGGTTGAGGCGATCACCTCCTTCACCAAGGACCGGACGAAAGCGAGGGACTCCTGCAGAGGATGGGCACCCCACTCCTGTGGATGTTGGCCATAGCGCCCGGCGGCTCCCACCTGGGCTGGCCACTGTGGCCTCCCTCACCTCCAGGAAGGAGATAAAGAGGGACTTGAACTGCTCCTCAAAGGGCCTGAGTAAGGCAGGGAGTCGCCTCAGCCAGCACTCGACGAAGGGCATGAGCCCCAGGATGCTGGGCTCCAGGTACACCATTCCGCAGCGGGAGACTGTGGCAGGGGAGGCCACCGCCAGGTCTTGCACCTCGAACATCATGGTCATCGCCTGCCACCAAGACGAACTGCGTGAGCGGGACAGCTGCTGGCCCTCAGGGCAGGGGAAAGGGCTGCAGGGCCATGGGGAGGGGCTGCCCGTCCTGTAACAGTGGCCAGGCCCCGGGGCAGGTGGTGGGCCAGGCTCAGTGCTGGGGTAGGGGCAAAGGCAGGAACCCTTGGGCCTCAGCTGATTATGTGGCTCTCGCTGGAGCCTCGAGGAGGAGCCTAAGTCAGGAGATTCCTGGAAGCCCTCTGGCCAGCCTGGGGTCAGGGCATTTTGGGGTCCCTAGAGCCCATGGGAGATCTGATGGGAGCTGTGTGCTCTGCTCCAGAGAACCCAACCTGTGCATGGACACAGGGTCACACTGGCCTCTGTACCACCCGTGCCCTGGACTCCAGGCACATTGCCAGGATGCTTGAGCCAATCTGGGCCAAAATGGCTGTGAGCGGGCCTGGGAAGCACAGGGCAGCATCAGCTAAGACTGAGGTGTTCGTCCTGGGCTGAGAGCATTGCAGAAAGTGGGTCTGCCGCAAGGGAAGCACCAAGCAGCTGCGCGGGACGTGCCTCAGGTACAGGAGCCTGGGGATGGGGAGGGTGCCACGGCCCAGAGAGGAAAGGGTCGGGGGCGAGGCTTGGCCAGCCTGGTGTGGCCCCTGGGCCCACCCCATTGCAGAGGACAGCGGGGTGAGTGGACAGGCGGACGGACCTCTGTGAGCTTGATGATCTCCCCGGAGCTGAGGCACAGCTTCTTGTTGTCGTCCAGCACCGTGTTCATGTTCTCAATCCAGACGGCGTCCACCGGCCCATCGAACATGTACCACTTCTTGCTGCTGTCGGAGCTGATGGCCCCCATCCGGATGAGGGAGGAGAAGATCCCATCTGTCCTGCAGCCACCAGGGAGGGGAGGGCCGTGGGTGCCGGGGAGGAAGGGCACAGCCGGCTCCCAGGGAAACCTGGATCCAGGCTGGTTCTGCTCTGCATTTTTTTTTTTTTTGTCTTAAGTACCTTCATTCATTTAAAAGTTATAGTAGGGAAAATAGGACTTTTTGCTGTGATATGATACAATGAAAACATGTGGTTATATTCTCTCCCTGCTGTGCTGTGGTTAGTCAGTCATGTCCGACTCTTTGTGACCCCATGGACTGTAGCCCACCAGGCTGCTCTGTCCATGGGGATTCTCCAGGCAAGAATACTGGAGTGGGTTGCCATGCTCTCCTCCTCTCCCTGCTGAGTCCTCACTAAAGTTACATTAACGGAAGATGGAAAGTGATACCTTCAAAAGAAAAGGAAGATGGGGAGGAGGGAACACAGAAGCAGAGGCCCACACGGTCCCAGAAGGATGCACAGAGGCGGAGAAGGGGTAAACGACCTCCCGGAGAACACAGTGTCGCGAGATGCCTCTAGTTCCTGCCACAGACCCAGGAAGGCTCAGACTTCAGAGGCACCAAATGCCAGGGAAGCGGGTGGGTAGAAGGGCATTTTTCTGGTCTGGTCCCCAGACCCCAACCTGCCTACACAAGAGCCTGGTGTGGCTGTGACTGAGACCCTTCACCAGAAACGGGGGAAGCTGGACAGGCCCATGTTCAGAAAGACAGGTGACTGCCCTTCTCCAGTGCCCATTCCCCACTGGGTTCCCAGAACACTGGGACCAAGAAGACACCCCAGCAGGACACTGGAGACTTCTCTGGAAAAACAGAATAGCCCCAGAGAAAACCTAGTGCTGACTGGTGGGCCTCTAGTCAGCTCCATGCACTTCCCTCTAAAATGTGCACCTCAGCTGGGAGCAAAGGCCCCACAGAGGGAGCACCTGCTCTCGTGGGTACTGACAATAATAGTCAGCTTTTCCTGAGTGCTTGCCACGTGCTACACCATCCCAGCCACCTCCCGTCATTTTTATCCCGACTTTGCAGGTGAGGGACAAAGGTCCGGGCGTGGAGGGATGAGTGCGGCACTCAGTGAGGGAGCACAGTGGTGGCAAGAGTCCCAGGAAGCTGGGCTCCAGAGCCAGAGCTCCCAGCCTTCCACTCATCGGGGTGGGAGGGGGGGGCCAGGCACCCACAGGCTGCAGAGGTGGTCACTGGAAGGGGCCCAGGCCACTCACCACTCATGGGTGAGCAGGTCAAACTCCCCATACAGCTGTCCCATCGTGATGGACTTGGGGTTGAGCACGTAGTAGCTGACGGCCTCGTACACACCGCCGCTGATGGACGGCTGCCCTTTCAGTGACGTCATGGCGGCGGCCAGGACTCTGTAACACTGGGGAAACGGCCAGTCAAGAGTGAGCCTCCAAGCCCCCTGGAGGGCATGGCTGGCAGGGGCTGTGGGCCTCAGGGAGCAGCGAGCTGTTCTAAAGGCCCAGGAGGCACAAGCGGGGGCCAAGACCCCTGCTGCCGAGGCTGCCCTGCCCTCAGGCCCACTGTGTGGGCACCGGGCCACCCGGCTGGGCTCCATTTAAGTTACTCATTTTTTTTTTCTTTTAAAAACTTTTATGTTATTCATTGCAGCACTGTTTATAATAGCCAGGACATGGAAACAAGCTAGATGTCCATCAGCAGATGAATGGATAAGAAAGCTGTGGTGCATATACACAATGGAGTATTACTCAGCCATTAAAAAGAATACATTTGAATCAGTTCTAAGGAGATGGATGGAACTGGAGCCGATTATACAGAGTGAAGTAAGCCAGAAAGAAAAACACCAATACAGTATTCTAACGCATATATATGGAATTTAGAAAGATGGAGATGATGACCCTGTATGCAAGACAACAAAAGAGACTCAGATGTGTAGAGCAGACTTTTGGACTCTGGGGGCGAGGGAGAGGGTGGGATGAGATGGGAGAATGGCATTGAAACATGTATACTATCATGTAAGAAACGAATTGCCAGTCTATGTATGATGCAGGATGTAGGATGCTTGGGGCTGGTGCACGGGGATGACCCAGAGAGATGTTTTGGGGTGGGAGGTGGGAGGGGGTTTATGTTTTGGAACTAATGTACACCCGTGGTGTATTCATGTCAATGTATGGCAAAACCAATACAGTATTGTAAAGTAAAATAAAGTTAAAATAAAAATTAAAAAAAAAACTTTTATGTTAGAATATAGAGAATGAATTTATGGTTGCCAGAGGGGAAGGGCGAGGGGGAGGGGTAGATTGGGAATTTGGGATTGACATGTACACACTGCTATATTTAAAGCAGATAATCAGGGACTTCTCTAGTAGTCCAGTGGCTAAGACTCCACGCTCCCAATACAGGGGGCCTGCGTTTGATCCCTGGTCAGGGAACTAGATCCCACATGGCACACCCAAATAAAGTAGAAAACCAACAAGGACCTACAGTCCAGCATGGGGAACACTTACGTTACTCTTGCCAGAGCCTGTGGGCCCGACGAGCATGAGGCCGTGCCGCACCACCGTGGTCTCGTAGAGCTGGATACACTTGGTCAGGAATCCTAGAGGGACATGGCAGGGGGGCCCAGGGGCCAGAGTAGGGGCTTAGATCCTGGCTATGCCACTAGTTCATTGTGACCTCTGGTGGACTACCTCACTCCCTGCACCTCAGTTTCCTCATCTGTGAAATGGGGTGGCAGTAGTACGTACTTCATAGAGGCCTGTGAAGCCCTGAGCCTCTGTGAGCACAGAGCGTTTGGAGAGCTTCCAGGTTGATGAGCACCTCCACGGGCTGGGAGGGTGACTCACCCCAGCTGCACGGGGAGAGACTTCACCCTGTGCAGCCCTTTACCCTGCTGTTACCTGTATCCTTTATCACATCCTTTTTTAAACAATAAACCAGCAAACATTCCTGTTTCCCTGAGTTCTGTGAGTTGTTCTAGCAAATGAACAAGCCTGAGGAGGGGGCATGGGAACCTGTGACCCATAGCCAAGCAGAACAGAAGCTGTGGGTAACCTGGGGAGCTCGCACTCGTGACTGGTGTCTGAAGGGGGTGCAGTCTTGTGGAACTCAGTCCTTAGCCTGTGGGGTCTGTGCGGACCCTGATTCGTGCCAGATTTGAACTGACCTGTAGAACGCTCAGGCATGTTAGAGAATGGACGAGTTTGAGGTAAAACCCCACACCTCTGGCGTCAGAAGTGTTGAATGTGAGAGTGAAGGTGAAAGAGTTTTTCTTCAACTCCCATCACTTGAAGGGTCCCAGTGGAGACAGGGGCAGAGAGCCCCAGCCCGCAGCATGCTTGGCCAGGCGTGAGAGACCCTGAAGCTGGACTACGAGCCTGGCATAGACGGACCTAGCCATCTTCTGGTGCCCACAGGACTGCGGGGCAGGGCCAGGGCTCACCGTCCACGTCCTTCAGGTTGCTCTTCTCGCAGGCCTGGCGGATGGCCTGGTCCAGGATGCCGTAGTCAGTCTCCTCCTCCTTGATGGTGGGGAACAGGTCAGACACGATCCCAGAGAAGAGCTTGAGGTCCTCCTGCAGGAACTTGGGCACATTCACGTCTCGGATGGCCCGGAGGCAAATCAGCTCCTGCAGCAGAGGCCCGGGTCAGATGACCCTCGACCCTCCAGCTGCTCCGGAGCCCCCCTGGATGGCCCACCACCTCCCCAGACCCTTGCCACCAGAGCCCCCCTGGAGCCCTTGGGCACCTCTTTGAATGGAGCTCACCTCGTCCATGCTGGGGTTTTCTCGCTTAAGATTCCCGGCAGCTGAGATCACAGTCTTCACGGCTCTCATCCCGAAGTCATAGTGGTCCTGTCACCACCAAAAAGAGGAGGGGTGGTGGGCACTGTCCCTCCTGGGGCTTCTGGGGAGCACTCAGCCTCCCCTAACACCTGGCCGGGCCTCACTGCCCGGCTCGTGGCTGATGTCGCTCCCCCTGCAGGCTGTCAGCACCCGCTCACACACCCCAGGCTGGGCTGGGCGCTGCTGCCCTTCGCGCGGCTCTGCTGTCTCTACGTCACTGCCCTAGTCAGGCGCCCCCTTTACCAGAGACAGCACCCTGCCTGCCTCCTGGACCCTGAGGGCGAGGCGTCTGCAGCTCATCCCTGCGGTCCCACCCAGCACAGCGCCAAGGGCAGGGAGGCACTCAGGTTTTTTTTACATTGAGAATGAAGGAGCTTCCCATCTCTGCCACAAGAAGACTGGCCCCGATGGCCTTTGCGCTTCCTTTTAACACATATCACCTCTCTCCAGACCCACCCTCTTGACCACGCTATCATGGCTTTTCCTATGGTTGCCGCTGGGTCCACCTCTCTCCATTATAGAGCAGGTGTGATAGAAATATCAAGCTCATCATTTTGCCCCGTGGTGTCAGACCAGGAGGCTACATACACGTGGGCCCAACCCACAGACCAGCATGTTTCCCAGAAATCTTGGGCTTGGAGCTGGATGCAGAGACTGGGCTTGGCTTCAGCACTTGGGAAAGGGTGAGCGCTTTCCAGAACCATGTGGGGGATAATGGCTGTTACTGGGGATTGGTGGGGGCATTTTTGAAAGCAGATGGTCAGAAAGAAGGGTGTGTGGAGGCGCTGATGCCATGATGCAGTTTGTGGGGAGCTGCTCTTCTTCCAAGTAACAGATTGCTCTTCTAGCCCGTGGTTTTTGGTAGGCCCCACCGGGCCAAAGGCAAGTGAAGTCTCCCAAGCCACAGGGATGGCTGTTCATGCATGAATAGGTCACCTAGAGAGGGCCCATGAGGGTGACAACAGGGACTTATTTCTGGGACCATTAAGAAACTAAGCTGGTAGCATCTAAGCCCAGGGTCGGGACTCATCTCTGCTACTGTAAAGGGGCAGCCTGCCTGAGATTGGAGCCCAAACGGAACGCTCATCCACGGGCGCCGGTGCCTGAACCGGTAACATCAACCCCTAGACGCAGGCCCAGCTCACCGAGGGGCAAGCCCTGGTGCTGGGAGGCTCCAGGGGAGACGGGGCTGGCTGTCCCCCTCTGGTCCCACGCAACCTAGGTGCGCCTGCTCCCCAGCCTTGGTTGTGTGGCGCCTGGGCTCTTACTGGCCAACCCTCCTTTGCACCTGCACTAGCCCAGGTGGCCACCCGTTCCTGGATCCTGCTCCAGCTCCCCTACGCACTCCAAGCCTGGCCAGGCTCCTGGCTGCTTCGGACCTCAGTGTCCTCAGCTGAGAAGTGGGGATGTGATTCCTACCTCCGAGGGTTGCAGGGAGAAGACAGTGGCTCCCAGACTCTGGAACCTGCTCCGGGCAGTATCTCACCTGGGAACTGAGCTGCTCGGAGGACAGTTTGAAGGTGGTCGTGATCTTCTTGGCCAGCACATTGGCCTCGTTGAAGCCAAAGGAGTAGAGAGAAATCTCCGCAATCATGGCATAATCCGGAACCATCATGGCCACAGGCCGGAAGAGTGCCTGGGGCACAGGGTATCTGCGTGAATGGAGAGGCCGACCTCCCCTCCCAGAGCATCACCCACTTTCTGGACTGTCTGGTCCTCAGGAGGTGGCTCCACTGCCCTCCTCCCCTGCCAGCACTTGGATCCTCTCTCCACTGTGCCTGCCATAGCTGAGGCTTGTACTCCCCTATGGGTAGATCCCTCTGCCTGTTAGAAACCAGTCCTCTGTGTTGACTTGAACCTGCCCTTGCCTTCTCCCAGGACAAGCCTGGCCCTTCCTCTCCATGGCTGAGGGACCCCTGGAAGGAGGGCTGCCATGGGGCAACACAGTCCCTCATGTCCAGCAGCCGTGTCCCTGCGTAAGCGTGTGAGCATCTCTGAGCCCAGGCCACAGCTCCGTGTTTCCCAGTGCCCTGAGCAGCCTTCCGGACCAACCCAGGCCTGAACTCACCTTCAGGTTATCAGGCAGCTCGGTGCGGCCAGCGTACCCCGGATTCATGGTAATAAACACAGCGCAAGACGGCACGAGCGGGATCTCGACGCCTTCAAACATGAAGCGCTCCACCTGTGGGGTGGGGAAGGGTTGGCACACCTGTCCCGTGCCCTGGAAGGCCCACTCATCCTACTGATGGTCCTGGCTATAACGGGTCAGCCTGGACTGACCCTTGACCATGGACTGGCTCTTCTCCAATATCTGGCCTAAGACCTCTGGTCCCAGTGGCCACCTCTGGCCTCCCAGGTCCCAGCTCCCTGAGGTCTTCACACATCTACTTCCACCCCCATTTCCTGACACTGATTCTCCCTAGACCTGGGCAAGCTCAGCCCTGACTAAGACCCAGGGCCCTACCGGGGTTGGGGCACCTGCCAGTCTCCCGGTTCTTGTAGCCAGGAGAAGACCTCTGGTCAGCCTATATAAAACTAGAAGGACAAATAGCTAGGGCTTTCCATGAGCGTCAGGTGTGGGGAGGGACTGCTTTGTCCATTGCAGCTTGTCCTGGGAGCTGTACCCAGGGTGCGGTGAGGATATGGGGTCCCCTGGCTGGCTACAAAAGTCCCCTCACAGACAGCTCTGCTAGGTGGTTGGGGGAGTGCCCAGTTCCCTGTGAGATGAGAGAGGCTGGGCTCAGGGCAGAGGCCCCGACTCCTGGTTTCCCATCCTGCCAGTGTAGGGGGGTTGCAAGGCAGCATTGGCGGGGTGGGTACAGTTGAAGTGAAAAGGTGGTCGGTTACAGGAGACATGGAGGGAGGCTCCCCCAGAGCTCACCCGCTGTTGCTGGGCCTTCTGGATGGTGGTGATCTGCTGGGCCACCACAGACAGCACCTCGATATCAATGCGATTGAACTCATCGAAGCAGGCCCAGGCGCCGGCACTGAGGGGAAAACATCGCGGGGGCACACGAGTGCAGAGCACCCCCTGGCACCTCCAAGGGTCCCTGCAGGCTGCCGGGAGGCGACCACTGCTGCCTCTGTGGCCATCTCGGTCAGCTCAGCCACAGCCCCTCAGCCATGCCCCTTCCCAGTGCCGCCAGGGGCCGGGCGTCAGCTCCTGTTGTTCCGCCCCATCTCCCCAGCACGCTGCCGGGCTCCTCCTGGGGCAGGATCCCCCGCCCTCTGTGCTGCCTGCACACCCAGCCTCACCTGGCTAGGCCCTTGAAGAACTTGCCCATGGCCATGAAGTCGAGCTGGTCGGAGCAGTTGAACACAACGGTCTGGATGGCCAAGGCCTTGCCCAGGTCTTTTGTGGTCTCAGTTTTCCCTGTACCGGCCGGGCCAGCTGGGGCGCCCCCAAACTTGAGGTGCAGGGCCCCAGTCAGGGTCAGGTAGCATCTGAGGGGGTGAGAGGTGATGGGTGCGGCCCTGCATCTCCTCAGGAGTCCCACAGACTCAAGAGAGCCCCACCCTCCGCTGTCTCGCGCCCCGTGGAGGGGTGACTCTTGCCCCTCCGTGTGCTGAGGGCACCAAGCACGCCCAGCCCTGGCTGCAGGGAACAGGACTGGAGCCCTCAGCCACCTGGCCAGCACTCCCCACCCCACAGCCCTGCAGTGCTTGGCTCAGGGACCTGCCAGGATGGCTGGCCTGTGGTCACTCTTCCTTTTGTTCCTCAAAACCCAGCTTGAGAATTCGGTTGCTACTAAATACACGCAGCCAGAGGAAGCAACTGAGGGCTTTAGGAGAGAAGTATTCACTTTGTCAAGGGACTTGCCCCCCGTTTCTCTCAAGATCAGCTGCTCTGTCGTGGTGAAAGGAAGATCTGACTGATAAAACCTGTATAGCCCGCACCCACTTGATGCTTACTGAGCATCACACAGGTGCTAAGAGCTTTGCACGGCAGCTCAAGAAACTCTCCTGACTGCCCAGAGGAGGCTGCAGAGGAAACTGAGGCACAGGGAGCTTGAGCTACCTGCCCAAGGTCATGGAGCCCATGACGAGCAAGAGACAGTTAAAAAGGCCCCAAAGCCGAGCTCCTAACGTTTGATTGTCTGGTTCATCAGAGATGAGTTGCACTGTGTGGGTCCTGGACTCCTGGGCCAGCCAGAGCTGGAGGGCCAGCCAGTGCGAGAGCGGGTGTGGGCAAGGGGGCGCTCACCTGTCCGTGAGGGGCGTGATCACCAGCCTACCGCTGTTGCCCAGGTACTCGTAGCCATAGATGAACTCAGCATTCACAGCCCGGATGTACAGGTTGTTATTCATCCAGTAGTACCTGGCATTGCGGGGAGATGGGCCCCCAGGGCATGTGGGCCATGGGCCACTGGGCAGGGTATGTGGTTGAGGAGGGGTGGTTCTTTGGGGGAAATAAGGGCATTGAGGCCCACCCGGCTTCCCCCGGGCATCGAGGTCAGCTCCAGCCTCTTGCAGCTGACTCTCCAGCCTGCCCTGCCTACTGCTGCTGCTGCTCTGGCCTGGGGATAGATGCGGCCACACTGCCTGCCCCCTCACCTCAGCTGTGAGATCCACTCGAAGTCATGCACGCTGACCACATTCTCCTGGACCAGCTTGTGCACCACATCCTTGGCGTGGACCTCGATGACGATTAGTGCCGACAGCACAGCTCGCTGCATGCGGGACAGACCGCCCCGCACCAGCGCCACCAGGTCGCTGAGCTGCAGGAACCAGGGCACACCGTCAGGGACGGGCGGGCCCGCACTGCAGGCAGGCTTTCCCTGCCTTGCTCAGGGATGGGCTTCCGCCAGCAACAACCGCTCTCTTCTGGGAGCTTCTGATGGTCTGGGATGGGCAGGGTGCGGGGACCAGGCAGAGGAGGGCAGGCAGGGCATTGGTCACATGGGAAGTCTGGCAGGGAGGTCAGTCAAAATGGAGGCACACACATGCATCCCTGTCCCCACTGTGTACGGTGTCCAGGGTCAGGAAGGGCCTGGCGAGGAGCTTGAGGAAGGAGTGTGGTGAGCAGCCAGTGCACAGGGCAAGGGTAGGCCATGGGCCAGCCCAGGAGAGCTCCAGGTAAGAGGCTCCCACCCTGCCCTTGGGGAGAGGGGCATCTGCCTGACCTCAGCACTCCTGTTAGAGGCCCCCATCCCTCCCACTGGTGGCTGGTCACGAGGCACTCGTTTCAGGGGTGTCTGACCCTCTACTCTTTGGCTCCAACCCCAGACAGACCCTCTTCTAGGATCAAGACATGATAAACCTCCTGGAGGGACTGAGCTGCCTCAGGGTGTGGGGTGTTGGTGGGGAGCAGATGGTGACCACCCCACCTTGAGTCTCACCTGCCGGGCAAGCTGGGGGAACAGCTGGCTGCTGAGGTTTCCAGCCTCCAGGGCCTCTTCCACCTCTAAGGTCCAATAGGTCTGACACCCAGCGATGGTCACCTGGCCAGGCCAGTTCAGAACCCACTGAGTCCTGAGCATCTGGGAAGATAACACAGGTAAGGCTGACCCAGGCAGCTGCCAGTGCCGACCCTGCAGACTGTTTTTCCCTTAGAGGTCATCTGTGCTTCTGAGCTCAAAATTCCACCTCAAGAGCAGAGAAGACTTTAAAACTTTGGGCCTCTGAGGTTGGGCAGAGTCATCACTTCCTCTGCCGTAGAGATCTGGAAGTGGAGGGGTGGAAGCCCAGGATTGGGAAATGTATGCATCCCGGGGGTTCACAGCCTGACGGCCACCTGTGAATCACAGGCCCTTTGGGCAGGAAACATCTCTCAGCTACTTCATAGGATAAGGCTTAACCCTGAGGTTAAGGGGTTCAGCTCCACCATCGGCGGTCATGGGGGCCTGGCACACAGTGAGTGCTTGAAACATAACGACAGCAACTGATTGCGACTAGGAATCAGTCTCACTTTTTGAGGGTGTTTTCAGATTCCTCCCTCTGCTCCCAGACACACTCTGGCTGACTGAGAGCAACAGCAGTCAAGGCTGGAGTCTAAGGATGAGGCAGGTGCCAACTACAAATTGGCCCTTGCCAAGAGCATCGCCAACGACTGAGCAACAAAGGTGTTTGCCAGCTGAACCCTGTGCTGCTGCAGCTGCTGACCTTCAACCCCATGAGGGGGTTCAGGTGGAGCGAGGCACTCTGGGCTCCAGGGAACCTAGTGGGACAAGTATTTAGATAGGAGGACATTTTCAGGAACAGACTTTATGATCCCAATCACTGCATCTACTCATTATCTAGAAAAGCACTAAATCCCTTCATGATGACGACAGATCCTCGTGACTAGGAGAAAACCTCTTGCAAAGTAACCGCTTGACCACAGTCATCAAGACAGTACAGTACTAGCACAAAGACAGAAATATAGATCACTGGAACAAAATAGAAAGCCCAGAGATAAATCCACGCACCTATGGACACCTTATCTTTGACAAAGGAGGCAAGAATATACAATGGAGAAAAGACAATCTCTTTAACAAGTGGTGCTGGGAAAACTGGTCAACCACTTGTAAAAGAATGAAACTAGAACACTTTCTAACACCATACACAAAAATAAACTCAAAATTGGTTAAAGATCTAAACATAAGACCAGAAACTATAAAACTCCTAGAGGAGAACATAGGCAAAACACTCTTTGACATAAATCACAGCAGGATCCTCCTTGACCCACCTCCCAGAATATTGGAAATAAAAGCAAAAGTAAACAAATGGGACCTAATTAAAATTAAAAGCTTCTGCACAACAAAGGAAACTATAAGCAAGGTGAAAAGACAGCCTTCAGAATGGGAGAAAATAATAGCAAATGAAGCAACGGACAAAGAAGTAATCTCAAAAATATACAAGCAACTTCTGCAGCTCAATTCCAGAAAAATAAAAGACCCAGTCAAAAAGTGAGCCAAAGAACTAAACAGATATTTCTCCAAAGAAGACATACAGATGGCTAACAAACACATGAAAAGATGCTCAACATCACTCATTATCAGAGAAATGCAAATCAAAACCACAATGAGGTACCATTTCATGCCAGTCAGAATGGCTGCTATGCAAAAGTTTACAAGCAATAAATGCTGGAGAGGGTGTGGAGAAAAGGGAACCCTCTTACACTGTTGGTGGGAATGCAAACTAGTACAGCCACTATGGAGAACAGCGTGGAGATTCCTTAAAAAACTGGAAATAGAACTGCCGTATTACCCAGCAATCCCACTGCTGGGCATACACATGGAGGAAACCAGAATTGAAAGAGACACGTGTACCCCAGTGTTCATCACAGCACTGTTTATAATAGCCAGGACATGGAAGCAACCTAGATGTCCGTCAGCAGACGAATGGATAAGAAAGCTGTGGTACATATACACAATGGAGTATTACTCAGCCATTAAAAAGAATACATTTGAGTCAGTTCTAATGAGGTGGATGAAACTGGAACCTATTATACAGAGTGAAGTAAGCCAGAAAGAAAAACACCAATACAGTATACTAACACATATATATGGAATTTTGAAAGATGGTAACGATAACCCTGTATGTGAGACAGCAAAAGAGACACAGATGTATTGAACAGTCTTTTGGACTCTGTGGGAGAGGGCAGGATGATTTGGGGGAATAGCACTGAAACATGTAAAATATCATATGTGAAACAAATCGCCAGTCCAGGTCTGATGCATGATACAGGGTGCTCGGGGCTGGTGCACTGGGATGACCCAGAGGAAGGAGGGAGGTGGGAGGGGGGTTCAGGATGGGGAACACAGTCAATGTATGGCAAAACCAATACAATATTGTAAAGTAAAATAAATTAATTAATTAATTTAAAAAATAAAGTACCAGTCAAACGTGAAAAAAAAAAAAAGTAAGCACTTGATTGCATTAAGCTCCCACTTCACCAAAATCATATATACTGACCTGCCCCCAATGCCACTTTGGAGCGGTCTCTCAGAGCTATCTGAGGTGCTGCCTCCCGGGCTGCAGGCCTCATTTTGCCCCAAATAAAACTTAACTTGCAACTCTCAAGTTGTGCACCATTTTTAGTCAACACAGGCAGGTAACCCAGCCCTCGTGATGGAGCAGGAAGGCGCTGAGAAAGGAGCCACTGGAAGAATGAGCAGGCTGGGAGGCTGCGCTGGGAGGGGTGGCGTGGCTCACCGTGGGGTAGGCCTTGACGGCCCTCTCGATGATGTCCCGCACGCTGGCCTTCATGCTGTTTTCCACCTCCCGCAGCCAGTCCTCCACGTTGCTGGACGGGTAGATGGAGAAGGACAGCTGCACCTCCTCACCCTCTGCCGAGTACATATGTGTGATCTCCAGGTCCTCCTGAAACAGCAGCTGTGGGCGGGGGTGGGGGGGAAGCAGTGAGAGTGGGGTGAACCTCAGTGTGTCCAGAGGCCCTGCCCACCAGAGCCCCAGCATGGACTCCACCTGTGTCCTCCACCTTCAGAAGGTGGCCCTTGCCTTTGGAAGAGAGCTCCCCTTGGCTGGACCTCCCCTGATTCTTCGTGGGCAGGACAGACCTGCCTGCTCCAGCTGTGGCCCCGCCCACTTGGGGAAGGAGGCTAAGTCTGCCCTGCGAGTGCCCCCCCATTCCCCCCTCCCACAGGCCTGTGAGGCCTCCCTTGTAGATGAAGATGAGGACGAGGGGATTCAGAAGCCTCTGACCTCTTGGGTGTCTCAGCCTAGCCAGCACCTCAGTGGATTGCAGGGGGGCCAGGGCACCCCTGGATGAGCTGGGAGCAAGAGCTCCCCAACCCTGAGCCAAGGGAGCTGAGCCTCCTCCCATAGGACCCAGGGATGTCTCTGAGGGCCTTGGGTCTCATTCCCTCCTGAAAAGACTTGGGGTGAGAGAAGAGGTATCCTCCCTGGGATGATGCCCTCAGGGCACCTGAGCCCTTGGCCCAGCTACTCACCTGGGCGATGTTCTCGAAGCACTTGCGCAGGTGGGGCTGCACGGCGGTGGGGTCCTTTGTCTGGGACAAGATCTCGAGCAGCTCGTCATCAGATAGGAAGTAGAATCTGCCAGGGAGACAGGGGTGAGGGCCGCCACGCAGCCCTGGGTCCCAGCTGTCCCAGTACTAGCGACATGCCTGCAGCCCACCCTGACAGGGCACTGGGCCCCAGCCTCGATGGCAGGCGGGAGCAGAGCAGGCGTGGGCCAGGCGTCCCCCACCTGGGGAAGGCGCTCCGCTTGGTCTCCAAGTACTCGCTGAGGCCCTTCTGCACCATGTCCAGCAGCTTGTTGCAGTCCCGCAGGCTGTCCAGCAGCCTCTGGTCAGAGCACACGTTGATCACCTGCAATGGCCCAGGTCAAAGACAAAATGAAAGTGAGTTGGTCCGGCCGGGAGGCAGCAAGGTGGGCTCAGAGAAGGACCCATACATGCTTCCTAGAGACTCTCAGTGAGCCTGGGAAGAGAGAGGGGCAGGAAAATTGCCGTAAGCCAGGGGCTGCCTCTGTAATTCAAAAAGGCACATGTACCTCAATGTTCATTGTATCACTGCTAACAACAGCCTAGGTGGAGCTAGTGGTAAAGAACCCGCCTGCCAGTGCGGGAGACATTAGAGACGTGAGTTCGATCCCCGGGTCGGGAAGATGTTCTGGAGGAGAGGATGGCAACCCACTCCAGTATTCTTGCCTGGAGTATCCCATGGACAAAGAACCCTGGTGGACTACAGTCCATGGGGTCACAAAGAGTCAGACGTGGCTGAAGCGACTTAGCACAGGGGCTGTTTCCATCACTTGTAAGCCCCACAGGAAAAAAGTCTATGATTAAAAACTAGGGTTGGAATTCTCTAGTGGTCCAGTGGTTAACAATCTGCCTTGAAATGCAGGGGACACAGGTTTGATCCCTGGCCAGGGAACTAAGATCCCACATGCTGAAGGGCAACCAAGATCCAATGCAACCAAATAACAAAATGAATACTAAAAACAAACAAACAACTACAGTTAACCAAAGCCAAGGAATCTGATTTGCTGCAGGACTTGTCAGGTCCTTTAAAAATACTAACGGGGACTGCAAATCTCCAAGAGGAAAAACCATCAACTGCTGTGTTTCTCAGGTGTGTCTCAAGACTGGGGAGCCCCCTCAGGGGGACAACGGCCAAGACCAAAGCCTTGGACTTGTCCTCCAGTCTTTCTTGTTCACGAAGAGCTGAGACCAGGTACCTCTTCAGTGTCCCAGCTGCCCTCCTCCCATCCCCGTGTGAGCTCGCCTCCCGGTTCTCGTAGGCATTCTTCATGATCTTCCTCCAGACCCGCTCCATCGTCTGGTAGCGCTTGCTCTCCACCGGCAGCTGCCGGTTGATGTCCTCGGAGCTGAAGATGGGCTCCAGGTAGAGCCAAGCCCGCTGACAGTTCAGCCACTCCTCCAGCACCTCCTGGACAGGGTGTGGACTGTCAGGGCCGGTGGTCCAAGTTGGGTCCTGTCCCCCATGACCTAGGCATTTTATCCCACTAGAGTTCTGGGCAGAGCACTGGGGACCAGAGCCTGTGCCCATGGGGAAATGTGTAGGTGGCACTGTCAGTCACAGTACTCCAGGGAACAGAGAGGCTGCATGGATGCCTGCCTTCCCATAGGGAACCCCAAGTCCCCCATAGGATGTCCAGGCCTCCAACAGAGCCAGGGGAGCTGCTCTTCCTATGAGAGAACCATACCCCAAGCAGCACACCACGAGGAAACAATCAAGAGCCCAGTGTGTGGAAGCCCAAACTAGTCTCCTATGACCCCAGGATTCTCTGCGGAGTACTGGGATCTGAGCTTGAAATCCCCTAAAATACTCTCTAAAACATCAGTCCACAGGTGAGCCCTCTTCAAGTCACCTTGTCCTCTTGCCTCCACAATCCCCTTTCCGAATCTGTCTCTTGCCTTTCCCTATCAGTGCAAACGCATTCATTCAGTCATGACTTCATTCTCTTCCTCACAAGCTGCGTGCTGTGTCAGGCCCAGGTCAGGCCCATGTGGGCTCCAGAGGAAACAGAGGAGAGGGTGGTCCCTGCCTTCGAGGAGCCCACCACCCTCTGAACAGCCAGTTATGCCTCTGAATCACTGAGGGCCCAGCACGTGTGATGGGCTCTGTAAGGGGCACCAACCAGAAGCCTCAATGGGAACACCCCAAAGGTGGGGGGGTGGTGGGGGAGTCCATGAGGGCTGTTTGATGCTGATCCCTGGAGGAGATGAGACTCCAGGGAGAGAGGACAGCAAAGGATGGAGACCCAGGGACAATGCTGATGACCTCAGGCCTCTCTGGGTGACCCAAGGAACAGAGAGGCAGGTCTTCCTCTTTCAGCTTCTGGCCTTCACTGGAGGTCTTCGAATAGCTACCAGGAAGGCCCCTGGAAGTTGTTGCTGGGATCACACTAGTAGGCCTGGCCCTGGACTGACCTCAGGGCTCGGCAGACAGCCCTAGCCACCGGCCTCGAGAGCCCTAAAGAACAGTGATCCCCAGTGCCCTGGCGCCCTCGCCCCACGGCAGCTCCAAACGAGACAGGAGTGGGAGTGGGAGGCTCAGGGAAGAGAGGGAAGGGACACTGAGGAGCCTCAGGCCTCGTGGTGTCCAGCCCGGAAAGCCCCAAGCCTGGAAGTCCCAGCTGCCCCAAGCCCAGGCAGCACTCGGGGGTCTGGGGCAGCTCTTGTGCTCCTCTTTAAGGCCAGCTTTGGACCAAACACTGGCCCCACCTCCAAGCCCTGCACTGCCAACTCCAGCAGCCCAACCTCAGAGATGGACAGCCCCATTCTAGTCCACCTCCTCTGACTGAGGGGCCTGTCAGAGAGCCAGGAGCCGGGCAAACCTGGGCAAGGCACTTCACCGCGTCCAGCCCCACCCGAACACCATCAGGAGCCACCTCGGGACAGGGCACTGGCAGGGTCAGGGAGCAGAGGGCAGGAAGGCCCACCTGCGTCAGCTTCAGCTTGGTCTCCCAGGAGTTGATGCGTTGCTCAAAGGGCTTCTTGTAGGGTGAGAAGGACATGCTCTGGGTCATGACGATGTGGTCGTCGAGCAGCTGTGAGGCCTCGTCTGGGCTCTTGAGGATGTAGGTGTCCGTCTCCTTGTAGGGCATCACGTTGAACAGGATGGTGGACCACTCCTTCTCCATCTTGTCCAGAGCCTGGGGGTGGGGGGCGGGTGGGACAAGACAGGGTTGTACCCACACTGAGCGGGCCCACACCGAGCAGCACTGGGCAGGGAAAGGCAGGCTTTGCTCAACCAGGACCTTCAGTCAAGCCCCCTCTGTAGACCCTCATCATGTCTAGTCAACAAGCCCCCCATGGGCCCTCGTCGGAATCCAGGGCAGACGCGCTCTCACACGCTCTCATGCGTGTACTGGTATGCTGTGGGGCAGCCAAGTCACTGGTTAGGAGCTCTGGTCCCAGTTCCAGCCCTTACTGGCTAGGCTGCCTTGGCCAATTGCTGAACCTCTCTGAGCCCTAATTTGCTCATCTGCTAAGTGAGGCAATGCTCTCAGCACGTTGCTGAGGGAGGAATAACTCGAGAGGAATAACTGAGTAATAACGGGGCTGGTGGACACTGTGCCAAACACTTCCCACACATTACTCACACACTTAGTAAGATGCAGCTCATCCCTGAGGTGAGGGAGCCCAGGGATGGGGCCCAGGACTGTCACCTTCCCACGCCATCGGGCAGCAGGTGGGTGGGGCAGGGAGGGCCTGCAGGGGCGGCCCACCTGCTCGATGGCGTACTCCTTGCCGGCCACCTCGGCCACCTTGCTGATGCTCTCGACGTGGTCCTGCAGGTTCATCTCGAGGCAGCGGGCGAAGGTCAGGTTGGCCTTGGGCCTGACATTAATGTTGATCTCACTGGACAGCACGTCCCAGTGCCGGTTCCTCATGCCAGGGTTGCGCAGCCCCTGGATCAGTGGGATGTACGGCTTGAACTCCTCGATGCGGGCCCGGATGTCTAAGGCCACTTCCTGGCAGGCTGCAGGGCAGGGCGGGCAGGGGTGAGAGGCAACAGGCCGAGGCAGGGTGGGGGCGAGGGGAGCGGCGGGCTGGCTGGGCTGCCTACCTGGGATGTCTTTGAATTGCTTCACGCACTTGTGCATGGTCTTGAAGGACTCGATGACGTTCTTCTCCAGCTGCTCTGCGTCAATGGCTGACAGGGGGTCGTTCATCCAGCTCTCGGACCAGCGCAGCCAGTCGGAGGCTGTGGTCCAGAGGTCCAGGTAGGGCTGGAACTCCTTCACCATCCTGGAGAGCTTGTCGTACTGCAGAGGCAGAAGAACTGGGGCTGGGCTGGGCTGCTCCTCCCGGGCCCCTGCCCTTGCTCCTGGCTGCCACCCCTGCTTCAGTCCCCAAGGACTCAGGCCTGGCCTCCCTTCTTCCTTCCCCCACATCTGGGCTCTGAGTGGCTGAGCCAGGTCTGTGCTGAGCCTCCCGCCTTCTGCTGGGGGTCCAGCCAGCCTCCTTGCCCTGGAGACCATGGGGTGGGTAAGCTCATCTCTGCAGCCTGTTCAGTCCTGCCCACCCCAAATGCCAGGGCCCTGCCAGCTGGTGGCTGGTTCCAGAGGTGACTGCAAAGGCCACGGGCTTCTCCTTGAGCCCTCCTCAGGGCTGGGGGACAGCGTGCCCGGGGGTAGGCCTACGTTGGTGATGGGCAAGCCAAAGATGCGCTCGCGGTTGTTGTAGAGCATCGCCAACTGCCGGCAGTCTTTCAGTTGCTTCTTGACCCGCCGCACCTCGTTGGCGATCTCATGCGCGCGCAGAATCTCCACGTGGGTGGAGAAGCCAGCTACCACCAGCTGTGGGCCAAGGAGCGACGGATCAGGGGCTTCTGCGGCCCCACCTATGCCCATGCATCCCTGCACACATCCAGGGAACCCAAGGTCCCCAGAGCATCGACATCTCCCAGTTCTGAGAGGATTTTCTCCGGTTTCTGGTCCCTCACAGGCAGCTGACTGCCCCTGGTAACATGACAAGGTCAGATGAGACCTGGTGCCCTGAACGCCATGCCCACTGGGGCACCAGGATACAACAGAAGAGCTGGGGCTCTCAGAGACCCTGAATTTCCCGGGATCTTGCTGCCTAGTCAGCTCTCTGGCCTTCAGATCATTCTTTTAGCCGCTTGTTCATTTGCCAGCAACCACTGACATGGCACCTCCTGACTGCGAGGGGCAAGGCGCAGCCCTGGAGGGGTGGGGGGTGGGGTGTAGGGTGTGCGGGGTGTGTGTGTCTGTATCCTCAGCCCAGCCTCACCTGCAGCCCTTCCAGCTTCTCCTGGAAGTTGTTCTGATCCATAAGCTGGATTTTGCGGAACTTCTCCTCATCTTCCAAGTGTTGCTGCCGGACCAGCTCTATCTGCCCAAGGATCTTGGTAGGCCAGTTGCTGGCAGCCCATCTGGATGGAGCAGGGGTGGGGAATGGTGGGGATGTCACACTGAAATCATGGGGTGGCAGGCCAGGTTGAAGGGGAAATGGGGGATCTGGGCGGCAGCTGGAGCGGCCAGGGCTGGGCAACAGGGAAGCAGAAGAAAGCCTGGAGGCAGCCGCTGCCACCCTGCGGAGTGGGGCTGCCTGGCAGGGGAAGTGGTCCCCGCCCTGGGGTCGCAGGCAACGTGCAGGGAGATGCACACCCACTGTGCCCAGTGCAGTGAAAGGACATGGAGGGAGTGGTGGCTGACATGAGAGAAGCCATCCTGAGTCTCCCTCTTCAACCCCAGGCCTGCAGGGGCCTGAGCTCAGATGAGGCAAAGGGCCAGTCTCTAGCCTTTATTTCCTTGGTGATCAGCCAGGGATACCAGGCCTGCTTCCTTCATATCAATGCCCTCTGCCAGGCTGACCTGGGGGTCCTGTGGGCTTCAGGGCTTCTGCATGCAGGTGGCCTCAGGCTGCAGGTCCTGTGGAAGGCCGCCCTGGGCATGTCCCACAGAGCAGGTGACTTAGGGCTCCCAGGCAGGGTTCTCAGGAGTTCCCAGGGTTCCCAGCCAGTCACTCCCAGGCCCCAGCAATGTGGAGGCACCCCCAGTCTGTACGACAGGCTGGGCAAGGGGTCTCCGGGCCTGAGTAAGGCTGTCCCAACCGGAGGCCATTTCCCATGAGGCTCTTGAGCTGAAGCGGGGCGGTGGGGGGGGGGCGGCAGTGTTCCTCCCCAGGGGCCACCCAGCATGCTGGGCTTTGCCTTTTCTCTGTGCTCCCAGGGACCCTCAAGGGCCTCAACCACAAACAAGGGGATCGTAAGCCCAGAGATCACATGTATATCAGCAATGATGGGATAGAGGACGGAGATAGGCTGGGGGCAGCAGGGTCCCTAGACCAAGGGGGCCAGACTTCCTTCTGCCCCACTGGCCAGATGGCCCTGGCCCATGTGGAGCCACGGCCTCTAGCATCTCCGCAGGGCATCTCTGGTGTGACCGCATGGCCTGCAGCCACCGTGGCTCAGTACCTCTTTCCCCTTCCTCCTGCTATCCACTACCCACCTGGTGTGGGGACCAGCCTCCCACTCACTTGTCATTGAAGTCTTCGGTGCTGAGGTTGTAAAGGAATTCATCCATGACCTGGTAGTCGCCCATGATCTTCACAATCCGCTCCTGTGTGTACAGGCAGCCATGAGAACCACGTGTGCCTGGGAGGTGGGAGGATAACCAAACCAGGCTCCCCAGAGTGGTTGGGTGCTATGGAGAGGCTGCCCTCTTTCAGAGAGGCGAGGCCTGGGACGGTGGAGGAGATGCCAGCTGCAAGGCTAGCTTTGAGCTTGGGGGTCCCGGGGCCGTGGCCACCACACCTCCAACCTCCAGCCCCCGGCCCATGCCCTCTGCCCTGCTGACCTCCCAGAGAGCAGAGCTCCGAATCTCCACTGTGCACCCAGCCTCCCAATCCTTGGAGCCCATTGTCCTCTGTGTGTCTGCCTCACTCCCAGCTTCCCGGCTCCTGCTCCTCCAGCTCCAGTGGGCCCACCTCACCTCCAGCCCCACCAGCTTCTCGGGGACACCCTTCATCCACTCGCGGAGCTCAGCCAGCTCCTCGATGCTGTTGGGCTTCTCGTAGATCTTGCGGCTGATGCTGCGGAATTCTTCGCAGATCTGGCAGGAGGCGGAGGGCTCTGGGGAGGCCGCGGGCCCCTCTCTTGCCTTCCCAGGGCCCTGCTCCTCCTCCTTGTCCCCCACCCCACCACATCCTTCAGTGCAATCTGAGAAGGGGTGCTCCCTGCCAGCTCACTGGGGAGCTGAGGGTCACCTGGCACGTCCCTTCCTCCCCAGCCTCCTGCACCAACACCACTCCCTCAGCTCTGTGAACTGATCCATTCGGGGGGTTCCTTGTGAGGGGTCCCCAGGTTTGTACAAGTCCAGGGAAATAGAGAGCAGCCTCCACCTCCTGGGACCTCTCATGGGGACCCCTGGCAGGTTCGAGGCAAGGAGACTTCCAGACCCTTCCATCCACACCCCTGAGCCTCACTCTGCATACATGGGTGCATGTGCTGCTGCAGTCACTGGGGCCAGGCAGGCGGGCACTTACATTATCCACCTCCTTGTGCAAGTTCTTGGCCAGGATATCCAGCATGGAAGTGGCCAGGGCCTTGCGCTTCTTGGACAGGCTCTGCTTGACGTTGTCCACGTTGATGTAGAAGGGCCCGATGATGATGCTGCTGGGCAGCGAGCCGTCCAGGACCTCTTTCTCGTGCAGGTGGGTGAGCACCACCTCCCGCACCTCCTCGGCTGATGGGCACTGCGTCTGGAAGGCCCTGGGGACAGCAGGCACCCACGAGGGGCAGAGGGTGGTGAGAGGGCGGGGGGGGGGTCACCCAGACAGGCAGACACACTCCAGCACGTGCACGCACTTGAGGAAGGTGTTGACATCGTTGTTGTGCAGCTCCAGGTACTTGCTGAACTCCCTGGCGTAGGCCTGCAGGGGGATCATGGCCTTGCGCACTGCGTTGGCGATGACGGCCCGCAGCTCTTCCACCAGAGGCTCGTGAAGCCCCACCGACTCCAGCAGGGGGTCGCCGCTGATGAAAATGTCCTCCATCACCAGCTGGGGGCGAGGGCGAAGGGGCACAGAGCTGCATGAGCCACGGGGCAGGTGGGCAGAGGGGTGGGAGTGTGGTTCAGACTGAGTGGGCAGGAGTCTGGGGGTGGTGGTGAGGGGACAGTGTTTCCTGTTGGGTCCCCTAGATGGGGCTATGGATTAACACAAGGCAGGAAGCCCTGTGATGCCCCCTGAGTGGCAGCATCTTCCTCTGCCTTCCCTGGCTCAGCCCCAGGGCAATGAGACAACCACGTTGCTGGTGGCTCTAAGCAGCCAGGGACAGAAGAGGGGACCGGGTTGCAGAGGCTCTGGCATGGGGGGCTGTGCTGTGACGAGGAATGAAGGCTTTTGAGAAGGGGTCTCGAGAGTGGAGGTGGGTTTGTGTCTATATCCTGAGGGGAAGAGAGAAGTCAGGAGCTGGGTGGGATCTGGGTCAGACATGGCTGTGGCAGGAGTGAGTGAGCCTCACTCCAGTCGCAGGTCTGACCATTTACAGTTAGGTGAGCTTGGGCTTCTCCAAGCCTCCTCTACAGAATGGGAATGTTAATGGTTCCCAGTATGGCTGGTGGTGGGGACTAAATGAGCTATTCAAGAATTACAGGGCTGAGCATGCTGCCAGCTGGGTGGGAGGCCCACAGTGGAGGTGAGCTGCCTGGGTGCTATGGCAGCACCCAGGTACGAGTACCCACTGTACCTTCTCCAGCTGGGGCACTGTGTGGGTGGCCAGGATGCCCTTGTCAAAGAGGGTGAGCAGAGAAGTCTCAAACTGCTCCAGCGGCGTGCTGTAGTGCACCCCCGAGGTGTCCAGCATCAGGTCCACGATGAACAGGGGGTTCTTGCGGGGCCTGTAGGGACAGTGGCCGGGGGGAGCGGGGTGGGGACCGTGGGCAGGGGCCTGAAGAGGCACGCACACAGGATGCACAGCCCCTGCCTGTGCTGCTGGTCTGATGGCTCCGGAGTCTCCCCATGAGTGAGACTTGCCTCTACCCTCTTCCCAGAAACTGCCAAGTTACCAGAGAGAAAGACCCAGACCAGCCAGACAGGTTCCTCTGTTCTGGCCACTTGCCCAGAGGCCCAAGGGCACCAGGGAGAGGGAGGACCTCCACGTGGTCCCGAGGTCATCAGTGCAGGTCAGCTAGGCCCTGGGCACTTGTGGCACCCACACCTTCCCTGGGAGCCCACCAGTCTTAGCTCCAGACGCCCCATCACAGGCAATGACCCTCAAGCCTGGATCCCCACTGAGCCTCCCCATGCTCTCGATTGCTACCACCCTGACCTCGAATGAGCATCTCAGACATTCTGTGTTCCCTGCCTCCCACCAGTCCCCACAAGGGCTCAGTGAACCCTGGGAGTCAGCCTTGCCTCCTCCTCACGCACATCTGCCCTCCACCAGCACTGCAGCCCACGTGCTGCCCCAGTCTGCCCTACTAGCCCACCGCCCTGTGTCTAGACAGGGGCCAGGGCCATGGTCTGACTTCTCTTCTGCCTTGCTCATCCTCACAAAACCAAAGCATGGTTTGGGGATGTAGTTCAGATTGTTACTCCCCTCTGATGGCTGCTGACCACATTTAGAATAAACCCAGCCCCTGACCATGACCCCGGGAGGCTCTGCATCATCTGGCCTGGCCCCTGCAGCCTCTCTTGTGTCGGCCTGACCAGCTCTCCCTGCCTTCCCCACTCCAGCCGTAGCCGCTGGCCTTTCCTTCCGTGACGGCTCCAAGTTCTCTCCCTTCCGTGACTCTGCATGGTGCCCCTTCTCCAGCATCCCCTGACCGGGTTTCCTCTCATCCTCAGTTCTTGGCTCAGATGCCACGTCCTCCCTGACCCCCTGTCAATGCCCCCTCTCCCAGGTCTGTCACAGCCTCCGCCATGATCAGCAAGGACTGTATCTGTTTATTTCTTTGCTTGCTGTCTGTGCCCAGGTGAGAGCAGGGGCGGTGCCCTTCTTGTTCCCCTAGAACCTTGCCTAATTCATGGCAAGTGCTCAGAAAACATTTCTCGGGCTTTCTTGGTGGTCCAGCGGTTAAGAATCCGCCTGCCAAAGCAGGGGACACCAGTTTGACTGTGGGTCCAGGAAGATCCCACATGAAGTGGGGCGATTAAACCGATGCACCGCCACTACTGAAGCCCGCGTGCTCTAGAGCCCGTGCTCCACAAGAGGAACCACCGCAGTGAGGAGCCCAAGCACTGCGACTAGAGAGCAGGCCCTGCTCACCTCAACTAGAATGCCTGCATGCAGCAGCGAAGAGAGCACAGCCAAAGAGCAAAGGAAATAAGTAAACATTTCTCAGCTGGGGAACCCAGTGACTGACTGAGAGATGGAGGTCACCAGAAGACACACCAGCCGGAGGTGCTGGGACATCCCCCAGCAACCAGGGGAGCAACCCCCACCCCTGGCATCCAGGACCCGGCAGAGCTGGGCACCCTGCCCCTGGCGGCCCCAGTCCCCCCAGCTCTTCACTGCCCTAGCCACTGGTGTCTGAGAAAGAACAGTTCCGGTGTCGACAGGTGGCTCCGCCCAGCCGAGCCCTACCTGTAGGGGCTGTTTATTAAGTCTTCGCCCCAGACCATGTCGTCGGCGCAGTCAAGCACGCTGCAGCAGGCGTCGTTGATGAACTGCGAGAAGCTGGCGAGTGAGTCCTGCACCAGGAAGCGCAGCGTGTCCTGTAGCATGTACTTGAGCAGCTCCATCAGCTTGCGCAGCTTCGACATGAGGTACACCTCCCAGTTGGTCTCGTAGAGGTTGTACCAGCCTTTGCTCATGTCGCGGAGGCTGCTGCGCATGGCCACCTTAAGCGTGCTGATCCAGCTGTCCTTCAGGAACATCTGCACCTGCAGGGCCACCGTTGGCATCACGGGGCCGCCTGACGGAGGGGTCCGGCGCCCACAGCCGCCACGATCGGGGCCCCTCCGGGCTCAGATGGCCGTCCCCCCACCCCAGCTTACTGCCAAGCCCTGCCAACCAACACCCCCTGCCCGCCTCCCCTCCGGGGACCAGGGCTTGTGGGGGAGGGGAGAGGGGAAGGAGGGAGGAGCAGCAGAAGCCGGGTTTTCCCACCAGTCAAGGGAGAGACGGAGGGACACGGAGAATGAGGCAGACAGAGAGAGCAAGGCACAGAGTGGAGCAAAGAGAAGAAGACGCTTTCCTCCGAGTCCTGCTCTTGCCTGTCTCCCTTGACACTGTACACCCCTCGGCCCTCACACTCTCATGCTCAGGTAGATACAGGGGTGCATGGGGTTCCTGCTCCCCTTTCCAAGGCCAGGAGTCTGCTTCAGACGCCGCCAGTGTTGGACAGAGCACGACTAGAAAAGGTGTCCAGCCTGCTTGTCCTTTTCTGAGATGAACCACCCCCTTGGTGGCCTCCCCAGTCTCCTGCAAGGTCTGGGAAGAGGCAAGGCCTGGTTTCAAGGAAAGCAGGAGCTCGCAGCTGATGGGCTCCCAGGCTTCCCAGGGCCCCTGTCTGTGACAGTGGCTCCGAGGCCCTGGCCCGCTGCCGCCCTCTATGCCCTGGATGCCCACGGACCTGGGAGAAGGTCTGCGACTGGATCTGCTCCAACTCTTCCAGGCGGCTGTGCTTGGAGAGGCTCGAGTGGAAGAGGGACATGGTGGTCACCTTGTTGCACTCGGCCCGCACCTTGCTGAGGGCCGTGATGACCTCGGACCGTGTGAGCAGGGACACGAAGGTGAAGTCCGCCTTCTGTTCCAGGAAAGGGTACTTGGGTACACTCACCAGTCCTGCCAGGGTTGGGGGGACAAGGCCCAGTGTCAGACCAGCCTTGGATGGACCAGGGATCAGGGGCAATCTCACAGGTAATGACGGGGAGACAATTCCTGCCTCCTCCTTGGAAGAGACACCCATGTCCCTGGAAACTCTTCTTCCCCATCATCTACCTGGGTGACCCCAAGGCCCCACAGTGAAGTGCCCATTCTGGGATGGGTAAACCAATTCCCTTCAGGTGACTCTGGGTCACAGGCCCCTTCAAGGTGGGTAAGAACCATGGGCTCCCTCCCCACCCCTTCTCACTCACCCTGCACACAACCCCTGGGCCCAACCATTTACCCAGTCACTTCTGCACCAGACTTTTCAGAAGCACTTTCTTCCACCACCACCTGCTCCCTGACCCTAAAGCCCAGCTCTCCAAGCAGGTGGGAAAAGAAGGGGACGAGTTCTGGGGACGGGGGGACCACCTTTGCCCAACCATCTTCACCTTGCTTGGGCACCTTCTCCTCCTCCTCCGTTGGCAGAGTCACGTAGGAGAACGTCTCCGGCTTGGAGGAGACGATTTTGTCAAAGTTGATCTTGTTCATGCTGCGCTCGTAGTCCAGGCTTACTTCCCTGGAGAGGTTGCTGAGGTGCTCCAGGACCCTGCCCACAGGAGCGGAGAGGGCAGAGTCAGCGAGCTCCACACACCCTGCCACCCGTGTACAGCAGGCCGGCTGGGCTCACGGCTCCGCCCTGCCACGGACCTGGGGATATGGGTTTAGGGTGTCCCCTCTGCATTCTTGGGTGCACCTTTGTAATTTATGGCCAAAGATGTTCTAAGTGATACAAAACTTAAGAAATGGAATTACGGACAACCAAGGTAGCGATGGTGACATCAATTCAACTCTCCCCGGATACATTTTTTTTTTTTTAAAGAAAAGGAAAACCAAGGCAAGAAGAACAAATAAAATTTACCAAAACCTACACCTTTAGCATAACTAGAATAAAGAGAACATCCAAACTCACATTATCTTCAAGCAGAAAAACATCAACTCTCAGTGCACTCTCACTCACACTTCAGCTGCAAGCCTTCATGGGGAACAAGGGAAGTCTGAAAAAAACTGCAGGGAGGGAAGTGTGGTAGCCCCAAGATGGAGCTAAAATCCCTCCAGAAAGAGAAAATGTTTCCTAACTGCAAAAAAAACAAACAAGGTACATCAGGGCGCTTACTAAAAGGGACTTAGCGGCGCTTGTTCAAGGTAGGAGTCTCTGAAAGGCATGACTTATACAGGGGGACGGTAACAGGAAAGGGGCCTTTTGGAGATTGGGAGTGTGAGGCAGCTAGAAAAACAAGTGAAAATTAAAGAACAAAATCCTGGAGGACACACAACTCTCCCCCCCTCCCTACTCATAACATAGACACACACACACACCACAGCCATGCATTTAAGAAAAATTAATAAGCCAGTTTGCTAATCTAACACAAGAGGGCGCACTGGATCTAAAAATCTTATGCATCTTTCCAAATCCATGAAATCAGTAGGTGAAAGACTATATGTATATAAAGCTACTGTAAGAAAAAGAAAACACCTTATTTGATGAAAATTCTCACATACCTTTCAACAAAGATAAAGCAGAGGAAAACGAACACAACACTTCAAACTGAAGTGTATCTTTTCAAACATACATTTGGACACATGAAAAAATAAAACATGGGTATAGGCAAATAATAGGAAGAAAAGAAATGATATTTAGTTGGACTCAGTGAAAAATAGAACTAAATTATCTAATGAAGGAAAGCTAAATTATTATAAGATGTCCAAGGGAGAATATAGTCAAATTTAAAAGGTAATAAAATACATTTATGAAAATTAGGAATATAACCAAGAGAATAAAAACGAGAAGAAGAAAGAACAGAAAAGTATCAGAAAGTTGTTGAATTAAAAACAGGCAGAGTGCCCCTGACCCTGCAGCAGGCCATTGCTGACCCATGTCTCCGCTGGAGACTCCTGGACATTCACAGCACACTCTAACTCTTATGACCAAAATCAATTGAAGCCTGGCAGGAAAGACAAAGGTGGCATTTAGGAGGTGTCTATCACAGTCCAAGAGAGGATAATAGTTAAGTCTGGACTATGGAGAAAGTAACAGAGATGAAAGAAAGCTGGAACTGATGAGGAAGCTGAAGGTGAGAGAAGTGGAACAATTTGCCTGCACCCATGGAACTAACAAGGGGCGACCCCAGCCTTTAAACTGTCCTCACACTTGGAAACCACAGTGTTACATACATGGTCATATTCAATTCTCTGTCAATAAGACCCTGATAAAAACTCTGGACCCCGGGGATTAACAGATCAAGCCCCGAGCCTTTGGAATGGGAGCACTGACTCCAACACCCTAGACTACCAGAGAACTAACCCTAGGGAGTATCAAACAGTGAGAACTCACACAAAGGAAACCACTTGAATACAAGACCCGGCATCACACAACCACCGGTAGCGCTCTGTGCAGGACACCTCATCTAAACAACACACAAAACAAAAATACAAACCCAATCATCAGCAGACAGGATTACCACCAGAGGAAGAACAAACAGACAAACAAACAAAAACTCAGCACAAATCTCACCCTACATGAAGCTTACACAAACCATGGGACCAAACTGAGGAGGGAAAAAACCCAAACGAAGAAAGATTTCAACCTTGACGCCTGGGAAAAGGAGACCTCAAACACAATGCCGCCGCCGCTGCTGCTAAGTCGCTTCAGTCGCGTCCGACTCTGTGCGACCCCATAGACGGCAGCCCACCAGGCTCCCCCGTCCCTGGGATTCTCCAGGCAAGAACACTGGAGTGGGGTGCCATTTCCTTCTCCAGTGCATGAAAGTGAAAAGTGAAAGTGGAGTCACTCAGTCGTGTCCGACTTCTAGTGACCCCATGGACTGCAGCCCACCAGGCTCTTCTGTCCATGGGATTTTCCAGGCAAGAGTACTGGAGTGGGGTGCCATTGATTCTCCAGCTCAAACACAATAAGTTTAAAAAAAAGACCTAGAAGAATTAAAGAATAAACATATAGAGACAAACAACACAATTACTGAAATTAAAAATACTCTAGAAGGAATCAAAAGCAGAATATCTGAAGCAGAAGAATGAATCAGTAAGCTGTAAAATAAAATGGTAGAAATAATTTCTGAAGAGCAGAGTAAAGTAAAAAGAATGAAAAGAACTGAGGACAGTCTCAGAGACCTCTGGGACAATATCAAATGCACCAACATTCAAATTATAGGGGTCCCAGAAGAAAAAGAGAAAAAGAAAAGGTATGAGAAAATTTTTGAAGAGATTATAGTTGAAAATTTCCCCAACATGGAAAAGGAAATAGTCACTCAAGTCCAAGAGGCACAAAGAGTCCCACACAGGGTAAACCCAAGGAGGAACACACACCAAGATACATATAATCAAACTAACAAAGACTAAACACAAAGAATATTAAAAGCAGCAAGGGAGAAGCAACAAGTAACATACAAGGGAAACCCCATACGCTTAACAGCTGATCTTTCAGCAGAAACTCTGTAGTCCAGAAGGGAATGGCGGGATATATTTAAAGTACTGAAAGGGAAAACTCTACAACTAAGATTACTGTAACTGGCAAGGACCTCATTCAAAATTGATGGAGAAATAAAAAGCTTTTCAGACAAGCAAAAGTTAAGAGAATTCAGTACCACCAAACCAGCTTTACAACAAATATTAAAGGGACTTATATAGACAAGAAATATAAGAGAAGAAAAAAGATCTACAAAATCACCCCCAAACAATTAAGAAAATGGCAATAGGAACATATATGTCAATAATTACTTTAAATATAAATGGATTAAATGCTCCAACCAAAAGATACAGACTGGCTGAATGGATACAAAACAAGACACACATTTATGCTGTCTGCAAGAAACCCACTTCAGACCTAATGACACATATAGGCTGAAAGTAAGAGGATGGAAAAATATACTCCATGCAAATGGCAAGCAACAGAAAGCTGGAGTAGCAATCCTCATATCAGACAAAATAGACCTTAAAATAAAGAATATTACAAGTGATAGGGAAGGGAAGGACATTATGTAATGATCGAGGGATCAATTCAAGAGGAAGATATAACAATTGTAAATATCTATGCACCCAACACAGGAGCACCTCAATACATGAGACAAGCATTAACAGACATAAAAGGAGAAACACAATAATAGTAGGAGACTTTAACACCCCACTCACACCAATGGACAGATCATCAAAACAGAAAATTAATAAGGAAACAAGTCTTAAATGATATGTTAGATGAGATGGATCTTATTGATATCTTCAGGACATTCCATCCAAATGCAGAATACACCTTCTTCTCAAGTGCACATGGAACATTCTCCAGGACAGACATCTTGGGTCACAAATCATATCTCAGTAAACTTAAGAAAACTGAAATCCTATCAAGCATCTTCTCTGACCACACTGCTATGAGACTACATATCAATTATGAGAAAAAAAAACTGTAAGAAACAAACACGTAGAGATTAAACAACACATTTCTAAATAACCAACAGGTTGCTGATGAAATCAAAAGGGAAATTAAAAACTTTCTAGAAACAAATGACAATGAAAACCCAACAACTCAAAACCTATGGGATGCAGCAAAAGCAGTTCTAAGAGGGAAGTTTATAGCAATACAAACCTACCTCAAGAAACAAGAAAAACATCGAACAGACAACCTAATTTTACACCTAAAACAACTGGAAAAAGAACAACAAAAAACCTCCAAAATTAGTAGAAGGAAAGAAATCATAAAGACCTGAGCAGAAATAAATGGAAGAAACAATACAAAAGATTAATAAAACTAAAAGCTGGTTCTTTGAGAAGATAAACAAAATTGACAAACTGTTAGCTAGGCTCATCAAGAAAAAAGGGAGAAGAATCAAATCAACAAAATTAGAAATGAAAAAGGAGAGGTTACAAGAGACAATGCAGAAATACAAAGGATTATAAGAGACTATTATGAACAACTATATGGAAATAAAAAGGATAACCTGGAAGAAATGGACAGATTCTTATAAAAGTTCAATCTTGCAAGACTGAACCAGGAAAAACAGAAAGTATGAACAACCCAACTACAAGCACTGAAATTGAAGCTGTGATCAAAAATCTCCCCAAAAACAACAACCCAGGACCAGATGGCTTCACAGGCGAATTCTATCAAACATGTAGAGAAGAGCTAATACCTATCCTTCTAAAACTCTTTCAAAAAATTGCAGAGGAAGGAACACTTCCAAGCTCATTCTATGAAGCCACCATCACCCTGATACCAAAACCAGACAAAAACAACACAAAAAAAGAAAACTACAGGCCAATATCACTGATGAACATAGATGCAAAAATCCTCAACAAAATTTTAGCAAACAATTCAGCAACACATCAAAAAGCTCATACACCATGATCAAGTTAGGTTCATTCCAGGAATGCAAGGATTCTTCAATATATGCAAGTCAACCAATGTGATACACCATATTAACAAACTGAAAGATAAAAACCATATGATAATCTCAATAGATGCAGAAAAAGCCTTTGACAAAATTCAGCACCCATTTATGATTAAAACTCTTCAAAAAATGGGCATACAAGGAACCTACCTCAACATAGTAAAGGCCATATAGGATAAGCCTACAGCAAACATTATTCTCAATAGTGAGAAACTGAAAGCATTCTCCCTAAGATCAGGAACAAGACAAGGGCATCCACTTTCACCACTATTATTCAACATAGTCTGGAAGTCCTAGCTACAGCAATCAGAGAAGAAAAAGAAATAAAAGGAATCCAGATCAGAAAAGAAGTAAAGCGCTCACTGTTTGCAGATGACATGATACTGTACATAGAAAACCCTAAAGATAGTATCAGAAAATTACTAGAGCTAATCAGTGAATTTAGCAAAGCTGCAGGATACAAAATCAATACACAGAAATCCCTTGCATTTCTATATACTAACAATGAAAAACCAGAAAGAGAAATTAAGGAATCAATCCCATTCAGCATTTCAACAAAAAGAAATAAATATCTAGGAATAAATTTACCTAAGGAGACAAAAGAACTGTACACAGAAGATTATAAGACACTGATGAAAGAAATCAAAGACAACATAAACAGATGGAGAAATAGTCCATGTTCCTTGGCAGGAAGAATCAATATTGGAAAATGACTATACTACCAAACGCAATCTACAGATTCAATGTGATTCCTATCAAATTACCAATGGCATTTTTCACAGAACTAAAACAAAATATTTCACAATTCATATAGAAACACAAAAGACTCCAAACAGCCAAAGCAATCTTGAGAAAGAAGAATGGAGCTGGAGGAATCAACCATCCTGACTTCAGATTATACTACAAAGCTACAGTCATCAAGACAGGATAGCACTGGCACAAAAACAGGAGTATAGACCAATGGAACAAGATAGAAAGCCCAGAAATAAACCTATGCACCTATGGGTACCTTAATTTTGACAAAGGAGGCAAGAATATACAATGGGGCAAAGACAGCCTCTTCAATAAATGATGCTGGGAAAACTGGACAGCTACATGTAAAAGAATGAAATTAGAACACTTCCTAACACCATACACAAAGATAAATGGATTAAAGACCTACATGTAAGACCAGAAACTATAAAACTACTAGAGAAAAACATAGGTAGAACATTTGATGACATAAATCAAAGCATGACCCACCTCCTAGAGTGATGGAAATAAAAACAAAAGTAAACAAGTGAGACCTGATTAAACTTAACAGCTTTTGCACAGCAAAGGAAACTATAAGCAAGATGAAAAGACAACCCTCAGAATGGGAGAAAATAAAAGCAAATGAAACAATAAGCAGCTCATACAACTCAATGCCAGAAAAACAAACAACCCAATCAAAAAGTGGGAAAAAGACCTAAACAGATATTTCTCCAAAGAAGACATACAGATGGCTAACACACACATGAAAAAATGCTCCACATCGCTCATTATTAGAGAAATGCAAATCAAAACCACAATGAGATATCACCTCACACCAGTCAGAATGGCCATCATCAAAAAGTCTACAAACAATAAATGCTGGAGAGGGTGTGGATAAGATGTACCCTAGTAAAATGAGTAAAGATGAAAAAAATCTCCAAGGCCTCCAAGGGAAAAAAAAAATCAAACAACTTACAAGTGAAGGGGATTTTGACATCAGATGTCTCAAAAGCAACGTACAAAGCAAGACAAGAGAATAGCATTTTTAAAAGCAAGGAACAAAAGTATATGAACCAAGAATTTTATATCCAGTCAAGCTGTTATTCAAGTTTTAAACATGCAGGACCTCTAAGAACACGATACCTTTGAGCCCTTTATAAGGAATCTTCTAGGAGCTTCAACCAGTCAAGAGACTGATGGGGTTCAGGACACACCACCTAAAAATATGGTACCTTGGCACAGAATGTTCTAAGATGAAGGATCACAAAAACAGAAGGTGCAGGAAGTATTCTCTGACCCTCAAGTGAGAGATAGCTCCCCTTACCTGGATGAAAGAGACATTCTTAGCTCCAGGATAGAGGAGGCCAAGAGGAATCTGAATGTGTAGACCTTCTTAAGGTCCCCCAGGCGACTCAGTTCATATCCTTTTGTCCTATCACACGTCCCACAACCTTCCATTCTTCATCAAACCTAGTATAAAAGCACTCAGGTTTAACCTCTTCATCTTTATTTCCATATGAATGCTCCCATGTCACATAAAACTCAAACAAGCTTCCCTCTTGTTAATCTGTTCTCTGTCACTGACACGCAGCCAAGAACCTAGAAGGGTATAGGAAGGGAGAGGGTATCACCTCTCCTGCAAGACGACAGGGGAAACTTCAGGAAAAGGGTTCATGTACTTAATACAGTAGATTGAAGATTAACACAGAGAGATGAAAGTGGAAGAATATTATCTTAGAATACTAATTAGAAAAAGGAAACTTAAAATGGGAGGAAGGAGAGATGAGATAAGTAAAATAAGATCAAGTACTATTTCACGGGAAATAGATGGGGAAACAGTGGAAACAGTGTCAGACTTTATTTTTGGGGGCTCCAAAATCACTACAGATGGTGACTGCAGCCATGAAATTAAAAGACGCTTACTCCTTGGAAGAAAAGTTATGACCAACCTAGATAGCATCTTCAAAAGCAGAGACATTAGTTTGCTGACTAAGGTCCATCTAGTCAAGGCTATGGTTTTTCCTGTGGTCATGTATGGATATGAGAGTTGGACTGTGAAGAAGGTTGAGTGCCGAAGAATTGATGCTTTTGAACTGTGGTGTTGGAGAAGACTCTTGAGATTCCCTTGGACTGCAAGGAGATCCAACCAGTCCATTCTGAAGGAGATCAGTCCTGGGTGTTCTTTGGAGGGAATGATGGTAAAGCTGAAACTCCAGTACTTTGGACACCTGATGCAAAGAGCTGACTCATTGGAAAAGACTCTGATGCTGGGAGGGATTGAGGGCAGGAGGAGAAGGGGAAGACAAAGGATGAGATGGCTGGATGGCATCACGGACTCGATGGATGTGAGTCTGAGTGAACTCCGGGAGTTTGTGATGGACAGGGAGGCCTGGCGTGCTGCGATTCATGGGGTCGCAAAGAGTCGGACACGACTGAACGACTGAACTGAACTGAACTGTGGCATAGGAAACAGAAGGTCAGCAGACACATTAAAAACCGACAAACTGAAGAGTAGAAGGTTAAATAAGGAAGCAGGAAATTATGAGCACTGTAAAAGGATAAGCACAAAAGAAACCAGGAAAATGAAGGTACAAACTGTCCTAAATACCAAAAGAAAAAATTTAAGTAAAAGAACAAAGAAAATGCATTACGAGGAGAAACAATATTGTATTATAACACTCATAATAATTTTAATGTGAATCAACATGACAGAGATGAGATCAAACGTATCAGCCGTATCCATAGAAGTGAATGGGCTTAACTCACTTTTCACAAGAGAAAAGACTTTTAGTTTGACTCACAAAGTAAGACCCAACTATATGGTGAAAACAAGAGTCCTACCTGAAACAAACTAATTCAGAAGGATTGAAAATAGAGGGAGGGGCAAAGATTATATCTATATACATATATTTAATGGAAACAACAGCAAAAAAACCCCACCAAGTTACAATTCTGATATCAAGCTAAGTAAAATTCAGGTCAAAAAGCATTAGACCTGATCAAGGATACTTTTAAATGCTAAAAATGTCCATTTATAATGATAATATAACACACTTCTCTCACTGGACAAGAGTAAGTGAAGATGCAGAAAATGTAAATAATATAACCAATAGGGTAGATTTTTATGGAGTATATGTATATATAAAACTTTTGTACCTTAATAATAGGACTATACCTCTTCTCAAGTGCAAATGGAACATTCACAAACACTGATTACATACTGTCATACAGAAAATACCAGTAAGTTCTATATAGTGAAATATTATAAATAACACTCTCTGATCTCAATACAACAAAACTAGAAATTACTAACATTTTAGCAAGTAGTTTCCATATGGAAAAACGTTAAAACCTTATATTAAACTCTATGATGAAATAGAAAATAAAAATCAAATTTTTGTAATTAAAAAAAATGAAGTACTACATATCAGAATCAGTGGACTACTGCATCTTTAAAGTTATCAGAAGAAAGTTCATAGCCTTAAACCTATTTATCAACAAGAATGTAAATAAGTGAATTAAATGCCCAGCACAAATACACATGTGCACATAAACTATGAATATAGCAAAACATAAGCCAAAAGGAAGAAAGTAATGAAAACAAAAGTAGAATGATAAAGCTGTGATAAAGTCAATCAAATTAATAATCCTAAATCCTATGCTTCTAAATTAACAATCCAAACAAATCACAAGTAACTTAATAAAGTAAAAAAGAGAACTTAATTCTACAAAATAAGAGGTGACTAAGGAAGTCAATGTTAAAATGAAAAAGATTTTAAATCATATTGTATATTTCTATGCAAATATATATTAAAATCTAGACAACATGATAACTTTCTAGAGAAATAAAATATAACAAAATTGACTCCACTGGAAAAAGAAAGCTTAAATAGACCAATTTCTGTAGAAAAATTCAGTTACAGAAAAACTAAAAAAACACCACGTCCAAATGGTTTATGAAAGGATGACCACATAGCCCCAGTGCAATATAAATTGTCCCAGAGTACTGAAGGAAAATGTCAGAATTCTTTATATGAAGTATTACTTTGCTTCAAACCTGTTAAAGACAGTAGAAAAAGAAATTACAGACCAACATCACATATCAATGATACAGTTCTAAATAGCTTATTAACCAACAAAACCTAATACTACATTAAGAAATGATACACCATGGCTAAGTGAGATTTGTTAAAGGATTGCAAGGTTGTTTCAATATTCAGTTTAGTTCAGTTGCTCAGTTGTGTCCAACTCAATATTAGAAAATCAATTAATATAATTCACCATAGGAACAGATCTAAGGAGACAAACATGATTATCGCTATTGGTATTTTTAAATGTATGACATTTTTAATACATTTAAATGTATCTAGAAATATATGACAAAAATTTAAGAAAACAGAAATCAACAGGTACATTATTAAGTAAACAAAACCCCAAAGCTAGCATTTTTCTTAATGGAGAAACACTAGAAGTATTTCCACTAATATTAGGAACAAGGAAATGATGCCTACTGTCTCCACTACTATCCAATATTGTTACTGGAGGAATTGGAGACTGCAGTTAGACAAGAGAAAGTAATTAGAAGACTGCATGCGTGCTAAGTCGCTTCAGTTGTGTCCAACTCTTTGCAACCCTATGGACTGTAATGCTCCAGGCTCCTCTGTCCATGGGATTCTCCAGGCAAGAATACTGGAGTGGGTTGCCATGCCCTCCTCCAGGGGACCTGCCCAACACAGGGATCAAACCTGCGTCTCCTGAGGCTCCTACATTGCAGCCACTGGGGAAGCCCAATCGGAAGAATAAGAATTGGAAAATAATAAGTAAAATCATCTCTATTTCTAGATAGTGTGCACTTAGAAAGCCCTAGAGAATCAATGATAGACTCAAACAGTAAATGATTTCAGGAAGGTAACAGAATTAGTACAAAGAAATCAATCAATAGACATACTAGTACAGAAAGCCCATTCATAACAACAACAAAGAAGATAAAATATTATATTAACCAAAAAATTCATTTGGGTTTTTCCGTAACACTGTATGGAAAAATGCAAACCAAATTTTTTGGCCAATCCAATACTTAATGAGTAATGTGCAAAACCTACATGAATAAAACTTCAAAGCACTCCCTAAAGACACAAAGATGGACTTGAATAAATGGACACACATGCCTTGTTCTTGGATAGGTCAATTTCAGATCTCAAAGACATCAGCTATACCTAAGGTAATTTAAAAATATAATGCAATCCCAATAAAAATACCAAGCATTTCCAAAACAGACCTAGAAAAGCTGATACTAAAGCTCACATGGAGAAATAAGCATGGCAATTCTCTATCAAAAACTCAACAACTATTTTTTTGCAAAAACATAAAAATCCATCCTAAATTTCATGTGGAATCTCAAGGAACCCCCAAATAACCAAAACAAACTTGAAAAAGAAGAACAAAGTAGGAAGACACATTTTTCAATTTCAGAAATAATGACAAACCTACAGTAATCAAAATATGTGGTACTGGCATAAAGACAGACTGATAGACCAGCGGAATAGAAAAGAGAGTACGGAAATAAACCTTCACATAAATAAACAAATGATTTTCAGCAAGGGTGCCAAGATCATTCAATGGGGAAGACAGCCTTTTTAATACATCGTGCTGGGAAAACTGGATATTCACATGCAAAAGAATGAAGCTGGACCCTTACCTAAGACCACATACAAAATTTAACTCAAAATGGATCAAAAAGCTGAACATAAGAGCTAACACTGTAAAATTCTTAAAAAGACACACGGAAGAAAGGTTCATGACATTGGATTTGGTGATGATTTATACATGATGCCAAAAGTATAACAATAAGGAAAAATCGACAAATTGGGCTTCACCAAAATGAAAACCTCTGTGTCCTAGTTATACAAAAGACACTATCAACAGAATAAAAAGGCAACCCATGGAATGGGAGAAAATATCTTCAAATCACATATCTGATAAGGGATTAATATCCAGAGTACATAAAGAACCAAAAATACAAGCAACGAATTTGAATATACATTTCTCCAAATAAGAATACACAAAACAGCCAATAGGCATATGAAAAGATGTTCAACATCACTAAGCATTAGGAAAATGCAAATAGAAATCACCCTTTAGAATGGCAACTATAAAGAAAAAAACCCAGAAAATAACAAGTGTCAGTGAGGATATGGAGAAATTTGAATCCCTTGTGTCCTGCTGTGGGAATGTAAAATGGTGCAATTGCTACGGAAAACAGGATGGTGGTTTCTCAAAAAAATTAAAAACAGGGCTTTGCCAACACCACCGATGTCACCTGGAGCCACCCTGTACCACCCCACCATGGTCAACCCCACAGTGTTCAACATTCACTATCAATGTGAGTCCTTGGGCCATGCCTCCTTTGAGCTATATGCAGACAAAGTTCCAAGACAGCAGAAAACTTTAGTATTCTGAGCACTGAGGAGAAAGGATTTGCTTATCAAGGTCCTACTGTCACACCATTATTCCAGGATGTATGTTCCTGGGTGGTGACTTCATATCCTGTAGAGGCACTGGCAGCAAGTCAGCTATGAGAAGAAATTTGATGCTTCCCTGGTGGCTCAGAGGTTAAAGCATCTGTCTCCAATGCGGGAGACCCGGGTTCGATCCCTGAGTCGGGAAGATCCCCTGGAGAAGGAAATGGCAACCCACTCCAGTACTCTTGCCTGGAGAATCCCATGGATGGAGAAGCCATGTAGGCTACAGTCCACGGGGTCGCAAAGAGTCGGACACGACTGAGCGACTTCACTATACTATACTATCACCCTGAAAGCAAAGGGTCCTAGCATCCTGTCCATGGCAAATTCTGGACCCACATAAACAGTTCCATTTTCCATGCACACTACCAAGGTTGGATGGTTGGGCTGCAAGCATGTGGTCTTTGGCAAGGTGAAGGAGGGCACCAAGACTGTGGAAACCACAGAGTGCTTTGGGTTTGGCAACCACCGGGTTTGGCAAGGCTGCCGAGAAGCTCGCCATTGCTGCATGTGGATAGCTCTAATAAATTTGACTTGTATTTTATCTTAACCACGGACCATTCCTTCTCCCTGCTCATAATAGCCTATAATCTTTGTTCTCTCACTGCAGTTTTTTGGGTTTTATGTTTTCCTTATCCCCTCCAAGTGTAGCTGAGTTACAGAGTTGAATTTATGATAATGAGACAAAAACTAAACAGCAACAAATAGAATTACCACATGATCTAGTAATTCCAGTTTTGGAAAAATTTCTTCTTGTAGTTGACTTGCTGCCAGTGCCTCTACAGGATATGAAGTCAGCACCCAGGAACATACATCCTGGAATAATGCTGTGACAGTAGGGACCTTTCCTTTCTCTCCACTTCTTCTTAGGAGAATAGAAAGCAGGGACACGAAGGGATCTTTGTACACCCATGTTCACAGCAGAATTATTCCTAAGAGCCAAAAGGCAGGAGCAATCAAGGGTCCATCAACGGATGAATAGACAAACAAAATGTGGTATATATGTACAATGGAATATTATTCAGCCTTAAAAAGGAAGGGAATTCTGGTGTGTGCTACAACATGGATGATACTAGAAGACATTATGTTAAATGGAAGAAGGAGTCACAAAAGGACAAGTAATGCATGCTTCTACTCATATGAAGCACTCAGGAAGTCAGATTCATGGAGACAGAAAGTAGAATGGTGGTTGCCAGGGGCTGGGTGAGAGGAGAAGGGGGTCTTATAGTTTAAAGGGTGCAGAGTTTCACTGCAGGACAATGAACATTCTGTGGATGGACGGCAGTGATGACAGAGTAATAATGTGCACGTACTTAATACCACTGAGATGTACACTTAGAAATGGTTAAAACGGTGAATTTTATATTATGTATATTTTCCCACTCTTTTTAAAAATAAATCATTAAAACAAACAAACAAACATGTAAGAATTGCCAGAAAAACACTGAAAGGGAAAAGCTATTAACACAAAGGGGGAATGGCCTGACAAGACATTAAAACACAGTGTAAAATATCTACAATTAAAACTGTAGTACAAGTGTATAAACAGACACAGAACAATGGAATAGAACAGAAACGTCAGAAATAGACCCAAAGCACATACGGAAATTAGTGTCTAAAGGTGGCCTCTCAAATCATCAGGTCAAAGATAGAGGTTTCAACAAATGCTGATGGGTATTAAAAAATGTTTAATAAACACCAGTCATTTAGAAAAGGATAAAACTGGGTCCATACCACATGCCATTCATAAGGATGAATCAAGGATATAAAAGGCAAAAGCATGAAACCATACAAGTTCTAGAAGAAAACCTCAATATAGGGAAAGACTGTAACTCTGATTCAAAATCCAGATGTAACAGAAGAAATGGCTAATAAAATTGTTTACATATTTTTAAGTTATACTGCAGAAATTACCATGTGTTGTGCTATGCTTAGCCTTTCAGTTGTGTCTGACTCTTTGTGACCCCATGGACTGTAGCCCACCAGACTTCTCTGTCCATGGGGATTCTCCAGGCAAGAACACTGGGGTGGGTTGCCATGCCTTTCTCCTGGGGGTCTTCCCAACCCAGGGATCGAATCCAGGTCTCTTGCATTGCAGACAGATTCTTTTCCATCTGAGCTACCAGGAAGCCCCAAAATTGCCGTAAGCAAAATTAATATACAACTGACAAACCAGGAGAAAATATTTACCACATAGCTAAAGAACCAATATCCCTAATATATAAAGAACTCTTAATATTAGAGGGAAAATACCCCAAAACCTAAAAGAAAAAAAAAATGAGCAAAAAATGTGGACAAGTCATAAAAAACATATAAAAATTGCCCTTAATCATATGAAAAGATTCAAAAGACATTCAGCCTTACTTGTAATACTTATAGACTTACCTTCCAGACTGGCAAAAAAAAATTTAATAGTATAATAAGCAGCTCACTCTTGACAAGGGTGTGGGGAAACAGGTACTCTCACACATTGCTGGTGGGCATACAGAATGCTTATGGAGGAAAAGCTGGTGATCAGTAAGTACTTACATTTTGGCCTAGCGACTCCACTATGCAGGAGACCCAGGTTCAATCCCTGGTCAGGAAGATCCCCTGGAGAAGGGAATGGCAACCCACTCCTGTACTCTTGGAGTGTGGGAGAATACTAAAACTACACCTCCACCAGTATCAGTATACAAGTGCACAAGATTGTTTATTTGTAGCATGGTTTGTAATTGCAAAACGCTGGAAAGTACCTAAATGCCTATGTATTAGCAAGTGGTTGAATAAACCATGATACATGGTACATCCACACAACAGATGACTATGCAGCTGTAAGAAGAGAATGAACTGAAAAGGACTGATTCCCAGGATGCATCATAAGTGAAAGAGGCAAAACAGAAACGAGTATCTATAATGTGCTACTCATCATGTAACAGGGGGGATAAGAAATATACATATGAGAATATCATTTGTGCAAAAAGAAATACAGGAAGGATAAACCAGCAACTACTGACATTGGTCACCTTTGGGTGAGAATACAGTAGAAAGGATGGGAGAGGTGGATAGAATGAATGAGGGTGAAGAGTAACAAATCTCTGAGTATATCTTTTTGAGTAATATATACTACTATGTTTTATATATGTGTATATATATAAAAATAAATATATACATATGTGTGTATATTTTCTATATATTCAATACACACTTACTACATATAATGTAATATATGAATTATATATAATCTATGACTTCCCTCGTGGCTCAGACGGTAAAAGCGTCTGTCTACAATGCGGGAGACCCGGGTTCAATCTCTGCGTTGGGAAGATCCCCTGGAGAAGGAAATGGCAATCCACTCCAGTACTATTGCCTGGAAAATCCCATGGACAGAGGAGCCTGGTGGGCTATGGTCCATGGGGTCGAAAAGAGTCGGACACGACTGAGCGACTTCACTTTCACTTTCACTTTAATATAATATACATATACTTACATCATGCTTATATTTTATAATCACATATATGTACTTATTTATATTTATAAAATAAATGGACCAAGCTATAGTTCATCAAATGAATGAATCACACTCAGGAGGATGGGGAGAATTAAACCAAGTAACTTCTAAACCTAGTCTTTGTACCGAATGCCCCCAGGCTAAAAAGAAAAAAGGAAATTATGGTTTTTCCTGTGGTCATGTATGGATGTGAGAGTTGGACTGTGAAGAAGGCTGAGTGCCGAAGAATTGATACGTTTGAACTGTGGTGTTGGAGAAGACTCTTGAGAGTCCCTTGGACTGCAAGGAGGTCCAACCAGTCCATTCTGAAGGAGATCAGNACTCAGACTCACATCCATCGAGTCAGTGATGCCATCCAGCCATCTCATCCTGGGTCATCCCCTTCTCCTCCTGCCCCCAATCTCTCCCAGCATCAGAGTATTTTCCAATGAGTCAACTCTTCGCATGAGGTGGCCTGTGTATCCTAGGTCTGAGCAAATAAGTAAATACACTATGAAGAATGAAACTCAATTTTCTTTTAGAAAAAGAAGTAAAAAAAACGAGTAAGAATGAGGCCTGTCGTTTGAAGTAAATATGAAGGTATCAGTATGAACTCACGATTTTTGACAGATCAATAGGTAGGTATATAATAATTAGACATATGTGTAGAGGCTATATGTAACATAATGTAATATAACACTGTAATATGATATAATGTAAAATAAATAATATGTATAGCTTAGGTCTATCTGCTAGGGCCTCAAATCATTGATTTCCCAGGACCAACGAGCACATCTTAATGCCAAAATCTTGTCTTCTAAATGCGATTCCCCACCAAGAGGAACCAGGGCCCCTTGGAGAAATAGTTGATTTCAGGGCTGGGTCTGGGAAAGTACAAGATGACCCTGGAACTTCTTGCTATGCCAGAAAGTAAAGACATGCTCAAAGAATAACAGAAATATGAACAAAAGGACATAGGAAGCGGCCTGAAGAGCTCCCACTGGCCAACTCTGAGCCAGTTTGAGCATGAAAATTAAAAATGGTAGTAACAGATTATAACCCTTGGAATAAAATTAAGAATCCATGAGTCCATATTGATAATGAGAGACTTGGAGCTGAACAAGGCATTGTCCAGGGTCCAAGAAGTCCATAGTACAATGGGCAAGACAGCCCCAAACAGATGAGCATGGGGAGAGCACCCCTCTCACACACAGGGCAGCACAGGCTCCCTACTGGACAGCTCCCTGGAGGAGGCGCTGCTGGGTGTGGGGAAGGGTCTGGGTGGGAGGACTCACGAGGGCCCTTTGCGCATCCGAGGCGTGCTCATGGCCCACTGCTTGATCTTGTTCAGGCTCTGCTCACTGACGAGCCGCTGGCCCTCAGAGGGCATGCAGTCCACGTACAGGTTGTACAGCAGCAGCGCCTCCGTGTTCTTGCGCAGGGCGCTGGCCTCGACCACACGTCGTGTGAACACACGGGGGTCCTCAGCACAGAAGAGGAGCTGGATCCTTGGCACCCAGTACTGACAGATCAGGAGGGGTGGCCTTCCTGGGGTTGGGGGGAGGGACAAAGGAACGGCCAGTGGGGCCCTCTGGGCAGCAGTACTAGATTCCACCTGGCTCCGCCACTGATGCACGGTGGCCCTGAGCCAGTGACCCCATCCTATCTGTGAAAGGGGTATGACAATGCTCCCTGCTCTGCCCATATCACAGGTTGTCATGGTTGGATGTGAAAGTGCTTTGTTGACTGTGCAAAGCTGGGCACAGACAAGGGGTTTCACAGGGGTGGGCTACTCAAGTGCCCATTCCTGGACGCCACATCCAGGGTGGACATCACTCATTGATGGGCCTCGGGCTGCTTCTCAACATGACACTGAAAACACCATTGCCAGCTGCTCAGGTGACATATCACATAATGGCCAGCTGCCCTTCCTGGGGTCTCTGAGTGGTGGGTCCTCTGATCCTCACTGCTTGGGGGACAGACAGCCACAGGACAAGAGAGCAAGGGGGAATTCAGACCTCAGCTGGTTATGCCCTGGGCAGGGGCTAGCCTCGGTCACAGGCCAGGCCAGGCCTGAGCTGGGGGTCTGCCAGAGGCAGGGGCAGAGACCTCGTACCTTCAGGCGTGACCCCTCCGTTCAGGATAGGCCTCCCCATCTCATCCCGCACTAAGCCATCCTCACTCGTCTTGTGCACTAGGTACAGCTTCTTCTCCTTGTCGTAGTCCAGGACACCGACATTGCACCATTTGTACTTGAGCTTCTGACTCTTGGGGTCCTCTGAAACAGGAGGGGAGTCCATCAGTGCTCCTGGCTGTGGGGTGGAGTGAGGCTGCTGCACGTGGGCAGTGGGTGCTAGGAAAGGTCTCGGTGGTCACTGATCTGGCCTCTCTCCCGCCACACTGACTCCCTTTCTCTGGCTGCAGCAGAGTAGGGGGCCTGCCTCCTCCTCCCAGCTCAGCTGGGCAGGAGGAGCCAGAAGGACCAGGCCTCTCTGCTCTGGTCTCCGCATGGCTCCATCAGGGCAGAGAGAGACACAGGCCAGCAGGGCTGGGGCCGGGAGGCAGGAAAGCCCGAAGCCAACAGTTCCGTTGAGGATCTAGGTATAAAGCTCACCACATCCCAGCTGGACCCTTTCAAGGCCGAGGGAAGTCCTGAGGCTGTACGTGGCAGTTCAGCCCCCAAGCCCCTCCATCAGAGCAGGACAGGGTCGAAGACGACGGCTACCCTGCAATGGCTTCAGAGTGGGCCTCGGGGCCTGTTTGGTCAGAATGCACCCATGCCCTGGGCTGAGAATTTTGATTCCTCTCGCTCACCTCCTGCCACTGCCCCCCTCCCTCACCCCTCTCCAGCCACAGTGGACGTCTGGCTAGTCCTGACTCTAGAGCTGGCTCCTGCCTCAGGGCCTCAGCGGTGGCTGCACCCTCTATCTGGAACAGTCTTCGCCCACATCACCTCGATACTGGCTCGTCCCCTGCTCAAGTGGCTTTTCCTTGGAGAAGCATCTCTGCCTAAAATAGCACCTTTGCCCCCGGCACTCTCTGACCCTGTCTACGTATCTCACAGAGCCTGAAGTCATACTGTGTACACATCCTCTCCGGGACGGAATTCCAAGGAAATGCTCCCACTGACCGAAGCCAGGCAGGTGAGGACAGGTGTGATAAACCTCACCGGCTTTGGTTCTGTTTGACTTTTCCCTTTTCGTCCTAATTAGTTTCCTTCCTGAAAATGCTGACCTGTTCTTGGCTCAACTTAGAGGGAAAGATGTCACGAGAAGCCCCCAGCAGAAAGCAGAGGTCCCTGGCAGAATGGCTTCCGACCTGTCCCTCCTCCCATTAGAGCGGCCGCTGAGGGCCTGGGCCGTGTGAAGCAGAATAGGCAGAAGCGCCTCGGGGAAGCCACTGCCTGGTGCATTTAAGGTTAATGCAGCCCCAAACTTTCTGCTTTTATCACCAAGTATCAGAGATCTGGGAACAATTGAGTTAAATTATTTTTGTAATTAAGTCCAAAGTAAAGGGATCATTCTGGGTTTCTTGTCTAGTTCAGAGAAATTGATTCCAGCATTAATGCATTTTTAAATTGAAACACAAACTTACAGCTTGCACAATGGACTTGCTGTGGGCCCCCTGGAGGTTGAGCAGTCTGAGAACCAGCATGGCTCTTAGAGTCCTGTCCCCGGCCTGGGCACTGGCCTACTGGGCTCACTCCCCACCGGCATATCCATGCATGGGGCAGAAAGCAGAGAGCCCCTCGCCCTGCACAAGGGGACGGCCACGTTCAATCTCAAGACCCAGGCCTTCCTAGGAAGCCTACATGGAGACTAGTCACGCAGGTCAGCCTGGCTCTGCTCTGGACGGCAGTGGACGGGAGAGTGTCCGAGGCTGCCAGGGCAGACCTGGGGCCAAAGGAGGGACAGACACAGATAAGTTTCAGGTCTGGCAAAAGTGTGCAACGTTACTGTGGGGATGTGTGTGTGGGTGTGACAGCGGTTGTGAATGGGTGGCTGTCAGCATGTGTGTTTGTGTGGTGAAAATGTGCGTATGACTGTGTACGTGTGTGTGAGGGATGGTGGGCGAGTGTGGCAGTGGGCTGTGAATGTGTCTGTCTGAAAGCAAGTATGTGAGTGTGTCATAGTGTGTGTGCTGTCCGTGCAGAGGCGAAAGCCAAGAGGCCACAGATACAGGTGGGGCAAAGGAGTTTCTGGGTGATAGAGTGGGATTGTGCCCCTTATACACACTTGAATATGTCTAATAACCCTGCTTATTTTTCATTACCAATAAATCAAAGACTTTTTTTAAGACACCACCCAGCTTCCCCTCCCCAGCCCACCAATCCATGGCATCCCTGGCCCCTGCCTTTCCTCCTGTGCAGCCAGCCTGCTGGCCTGATTCCCAGCTGGGAGGGAGGCCTCAAAATGTGGGGCCACCGCCTCCCACGGTTGAGGCCCAGGACAGCCGAGGAGTCCGTGGCTGGGTTGCTGCCAGGACAGCGTGGTGCAGACCAAGATCCCGTCCTCCCTGCCCGCACTGGCCCTGCTCACCGTGCCCCAGGAAGTCATCAGTAGGCAGGAGGGCTTTGCCAGGCACAGGTTTCCTGTTCTGAGACCCTGGCTCCAAGCCCATGTTGATCCACTCGATGGGAGTCCGGCAGTCAAACTCCTCGTTGTCAAACACCTGGGAGGAAACAGCAGGTGCCGGGCGGAGGCAGCTTGCCCTGGCGGCCCCTGTGGGCTGCGCATGCGAGGCTAGCGGTGCCCAAGTAGCCTCCTCCCTGGATGCAGATGCCGACGTCTGGGGACCAGGGGCCCAAGTGCCCCCTCTGCGGCTCACAGGGTTCTGTGAAACCCTGTCCAAACAAGCTACCCTGAGGTTCAGGCAGAGGGGTGACTGGGGATGCAGAGCAGGCCCTCTCTTCCACTCAGGACCACCCAGCTCAGGATCAGTGGACGAGGCAGTCCTTGGATCTTCCTGAGCACCCACCCTGACTCGGAAAAGATGAGATTCGGGTTGTCAGGAGGGTAATGTATCAAGATTCCACTCTGTCTCCCCAGACGCAGTGCCAGGCAAGAGACAGTCAAGGGCCATGGAAAGCAGGGCAGGGAGGTGGGTGAAAACCAGAGCAGGCTGTGCTCTCTCTTTCTCCTCCCTGGACTCCATTTCCTCACAGAACTCCAAAGAGGCTACACCGGTGCCCTCCTCTACCCCAGCTCTCTCCAGCCCAGCGACCACAGACGCAGTGGTCAAAGGGAACCGAACGCTACTCCACAGTCCCCCCGGGCCGCTTCTTGGTGCCCGAGGAGGGGTTGGGGACAGGACTCATGCACAAAGGCTTCCCCAGTCTCCCAGAGAAGAAGCAGAGAGTCGGCATCCCATGGGCAGCCCCCCGCCACCATGCCCCAGCCCAGGACATTGAAACTCCCACTGCGGAGCAGATGTCCTGTTTGATACGCAAGTGCTTGTCATTGCCAGGAGATCCCCCTTTTGAATCTGACCCCTCTGCTCGGGTCCTGCACCCCCATCTCCTGACCATCAGCTCTCTGTGGACACTGGACTCACCTTCAGTGGGAGATAGATGGGGAAGAGCGGGTCGTGACCCTGCTCAATAGTCTGGGGGTTGTGGGGGTCTGGGTGCCTGGGCATGAGCTTGTCGGAGTCGATGCCCTTGTTGGCCAGCAGCTGCTCAATGTCCAGGCTCAGGTAGAGCTGCTTCCTCCTGCCCGAGGGAGACGGAGGGAGCTCATGACATCTCAGCTCAGGTGAGTCACCCCCTTGGGTGTCAGCAAGGGCCCATGGAGTTGAGGCAGTAAAGGTGGGGCTCAGGGACCCCTCCAGGGCCCTGTGCTCTCTGGAACCCATGAGGAAGTGGTGTGGTGGCTGGAGCCACCAAATACCCTTGCATCCTGCCTGCAGTCCCACCACACTGACTTAAGAGCCGCCCTCCTTGATTTCACAGCAAGGAAAGCAACGTGTTTCCACTAGAAGAGCTGATTGAACACTTGCAACACGGACCCATCTAGGAAACCTCCGCCACAAGGATGGTCACCTAGCTGCCTACCATCCGTCACCCCTTGCAGTGGGCAGGTGCCACCTCCCACTGCCGACCCAGCCATACCTCTCGATCTCAATCTTGCGGGGGCACTGGCCCGGCAGCACCATGTAGGGCACCTGCACTTTGGGCTCGTAGGCCTGCAGCGGGAAGTCAGTCTGGGTGAGCAGCTTGGTGGTGGACCCGATGTGCTCACGCTCCAGGCGCTCCTCGAAGTCCTCAGAAACCTCAAAGGTTCTGACTGCAGGCAGGGGCAGGGGCGGGGACTCAGGCTGGGGCCCGACACCCCCAGCACCATGCTGAGCAGGGAGCAGGCATGTGGCTTTGGGGCAGGGGGAGTTCAGAGTGGGCCTGAGGCAAGAAGAGGCCAGATGAACATTGGGAGCCCCGGGAGATCCTGAGCCTGGAGGACAAGGGGCTCTGGCAGGCCTGTTTTGGGTCGTGCTCTCCCTACCCAGAGCCAGTCTCCTCTATCGTTCTCCTCCATGCTGCCCATGACCGTGGTGCCAGCGGTTTTGCTCAAGCCAGGTGCTGAATCGAACTACCCACCAGGATTACAGCTGGACAGGAAGGTGAAGTGGTAGCTCCCTGCACGTCTGGGTGGATTCCTGCCATCCCCAGCTCACAGGCCCTGCCAAGCGTCTCGGGGTCTGAACGCCATGCACTCATGGGGCTGCTTCCAGACATAAGGCATCCTGGTCACTGTAGGAGAGGGTAGCACCACCACCCTGCCCCCATGGGATCCCCCAAGTCACAAAACAGCCATCCCTCCTCAGACAGGCTTCCGTTCCAGTTCTGAGGGCAGGGGCACCAGGGAGAGAGACCCACTGGTAGGGTGACATTTCAGTTTCCCGGGACTCAAGATGTTAAGTGGGAAGGAGAGTCTCAGGCAAGCCAGAGAGGTGGGGAGGGGTGTGGGAAATAGGTTCAGCAGATAAGCCACCTTTCCCACGGCCGGGTGGAGGTGGGGCCTTTGGACTGCTCAGTGATGGCCCCCAACCACTCCCCTGGGAGGTCCTAGTAACCCACTGCCTGGGCCTCACGTCTCTGGGGTCAAGATGTAGCCACATTACAGGAGGGTCCACCTTGGGTGTACCCACTCTACAGGCTCTACAGAAGCTTCCAGAGGCTGAGCAGGGGCCATGCCCCTGCAGCGAAGTCGGCTCTTTTATCAGAGCTGTCGGGTGCTGAGGGAACCTCATGCTATCAAAAAGCCCCGGACTGGAGGCAGTTTTCAGATCCCTAATCATTTGCTCTTGAGCCTGTGGGTCTGTAACAGACCCCACCCCCAAATCCTGAGCTTCTGGGCCTGGCCCTGCATCTCAGGAGCCAAACAGGAGCCAAGATGAGGACAGCAAAACCCATCCCACCCCCTGCTCCTGCCCCTGCAGGCCCAGAGCGCTAGGCATCTTCCTAGGCCTCCACACAGCCTTCTGCCAAGAACCCTGACTGCCTGTGACCCTTCGGGGCTGCTCTTCCTCATGTGGGTGGGGACACAAAGCTGCTGACCACCTCTTCTCCCGTCCCTGCCCCCGCCATGGATGGTGGGAGCACCATTCCCAGTCCCCCACAGCGCTTGATCTGTCTGTAACCATTTTCTAGGCCACAGATACTTGTAAAACTGCTGACTGCAGTAGGCTGCATCCTCAGATCACTGCACAGAGGCACACACATGTGATGTTTCCTCTGCCACCTCTGGGGAGTCACAGACCACCTCCCGCCAAGAGGCCTGTGGGTCCCAAGAAGGCGAGTCTGGACAGTGTCAGCACACAGCCAGGCCTCTCCTGGGGGTAGAGAGGAAGGGCAGACAGCCGAGACCATGGAGGACCTGGGCCTGATCGAAGGGGGTGTCCTGCCTACTGGCCAGTCAGGAGGGTCCCCACCCAATTCCTCACTGCCTTTCAGGGTCCCTCCCTCCTCACTGGAGAAGGCAATGGCACCCCACTCCAGTACTTCTGCCTGGAAAATCCCATGGATGGAGGAGCCTGGTAGGCTGCAGTCCATGGGGTCGCTAGAGTCGGGCATGACCTAGCGACTTCACTTTTCACTTTCATGCATTGGAGAAGGAAATGGCAACTCACCCCAGTGTTCTTGCCTGGAGAATCCCAGGGAAGGGGGAGCCTGATGGGCTGCGGTCTATGGGGTCGCACAGAGTCGTACACGACTGAAGCAACTTAGCAGCAGCAGCAGCCCTGCTCACTGCCTCTCTTGGAGCCACCCTCTGCTCCCTTCTGCCACTGGGGGCTGCCCTGCACCCTGCAGGCCTGTCCCAGACCTTACAAGACACATCACAGGGCCTGAGAGGAGCATCCTTCTTTCCCTCCCCGGCACCTTCCTGCTCCGAGCTCTGTTTCTGGTACTGTGGCCTGAGCTGGATAACAGCTCAGATACAGTCTTGAACTCCTCCAAGCCTGTGTTCCAGGGAAGGCAAGAAATATACCTGTCAATTTCCCACCGTCCCCATCCAGGCTGAGAGAAATGAGGCTCCAGACCTCAGCAGCCCCAGCGCGTCTGGGTACCGCTGCCACATAGAGCTCTGCCGAGAGTAATGACTAAGCAACTGTGCTTCACTGAGCACTCACCATGAGCGGGGCCCTTGCAAAGCACCTTGTGTCTTATTATCCCCATTTTAACAGTGGAGGAAATTGAGACCCTCAGCCAACAGCAGACAATCTCCCTCAGGCCAGAGGCCCTGCTTTGGAAGGCACCCACCCACCCAGCCAGCCCCACTGGGCACTGACCTTCTGGGGTGAACTTGTCAAGGTCGGCCTGCCACAGGAGGTCCAGGTTTGTGCAGGGGCCATGGCACACTTCCTGAAACCAAACCCCACAGTCTTGAGGAAGCGTAAACATCCTAAGGACAGGCGCAGGATCTGGAAGGACCCCCAAGGCCAAGTGTCTTCCCTGAGCCCACTAGGCTGCCCTCCAGGGGCACAGGGACAGGGATGGGAAAGAATCAGTGGAGAGGAATTTGCACAATTCCTCATTCAGAGGCCAAAGTGGGTGACAAGCTATGGATACCTGGGATACCCTGGCCCAACCCCTCTCTGGTCATGCACAGGCCCCCTCCTCTCTCTGAGAACAGTCCTGGCATGCGTCCAGGGGCCAGGCCACAAGACAGAGGTCCTCTGCCTAAAAAGCATCCTAAGGCTGTATGGGGCCCACGGGGCTCTTTTTACCCTTCCCTAGTTATACCCCTTCCCTTCTCCGTCCTCCCCTTCTCCGTCCTCCCCCACCCTCCATCTCTCTACTCCTCTACATGGGTCATGGCCTGTTAGGGATCTCCAATCTTTGTACCTTCTGTTCCCCCTGCCTGGAACACCCTCCAGACCCCATCCTACCCAGCAAATTCATACCTATCTTGTAGATCTAAACGGTACACGACCCCGTCCCAGGACCCCCTCCCCAGCCAGAGCTGGGGGCAGGGTGGGGAAGTATTTCCCCACCAACCCACTGCCCCACGACATTGGGCATATGGATGACAATGCTCGTGTGCTGTCACCAGGGATGGGTGGGCAAAAGGGTGGGTGGGTAGAAAACTGCTAGACTGATAGGTGCGTGGATGGATGGATGAAAGGAAGAAAGGGCAAATGGAACCCACAAGGAAGGTTCAGGCTTGGTCAGGGCATGGCTGCCACACTCACCCCAAGTTTATCCAAGCTTCCGGGGCTGAGGATGTCAGAGTAGAACCCGCGCTGCTTCATCAGGGGGTACTTCTTGTCAGTGCCTGTCAGGGGCAACTTCCGGGGCTGCCCCAAGTCTGAGGGCGTGGGTGGGGTCACGGACAGGGGTAAAGGTGGGGTCTTAGGGTCAGGACTTGGAGGAGGTTTCTGTGACCCAGAATCTGGTCCCTGAAGAGTCCTCCCCAGGTCACGCTCCAGGTCTTTCAGATTGCATTCAGGGCCCACAGAGGTCCATCTGCACTCTCGGCCCTGAGAGGCCCTTCCTGGGCTGTGGCCTTCTCTGTTAAGTTGCTCCATGCTGCTTTCTCAGGGTGATGTCCCAGCCAGAGTTCCTAGGACAAGATACTGATGTCCACTGGGCCCTGGTCAGCCTCAGCTCATCTCCCAGGGGCACCAGAATACGGGGATGTCTAGTCAGCCACCCCAAAACATGCCCCAGCCCCAGGCATGGAGAACAGAGAGAGGAGTACTCTCCTAATCCGAGTATTACTCAGCCACACACACACACACACACACAAAATAATGCCGTTTATAGAAACATGGATAGACCTAGAGATTATCATCCTAAGTGATGTAAGTAAGACAGAGAAAGACAAATACCATGTGATATCACGTACATGTGGAACCTAAAATATGGCACCAATGAACCTCTCTATGAAACAGAAGCAGACTCAAAACATAAAGATCGGACTTGTGGTTGCCAGGGGTTGGGGGTAGGGCTGGAGGGAGAAGGATGGACTGGGAGTTTGGGGTTGGTAGATGCAAACTATTGCCTACAGGATAAATGGACAATAAGGTAATACTGTATAGCACAGGGAACTAGATCCAATCTCCTGAAAACGTGAAGTGAAAGTCGTTCAGTCGTGTCCGACTCCTTGCGACCCCGGGACTATACAGCCCATAGAATTCTCCAGGCCAGAATACTGGAGTGGGTAGCCTTTCCCATCTCCAGGGGATCTTCCCAACCCAAGGATTGAACCCAGGTCTCCTGCATTGCAGGTGGATTCTTTACCAGCTGAGCCGCAAGGGAAGCCCAAGAATACTGGAGTGGGTAGCCTATCTCTTCTCCAGTGGATCCAATCCCTTAGGGTAAACCATAACAGAAAAGAATATTTTTTTAAATGGCTACATGTATATAAGTATAAGCCATTTTTTAAAATGGCTATATGTATTGAGTCATTTTGCTATACAGCAGAGATTGGCACAACATTGTAAATAAACTATACTCAATAAAAAAAACTTTTTTTTTTAAAAAGGCAGTCAGTCTACAATTATCTCAATAGAAATGTCAATTTAAAGGAGGGCATCTCAACAAAAAGCAGCAGAGGCCTGGCCCAAATAAGGCCCCCTCCCACTGCCCGGCCCCACTTCCCACCTGCTGCCCGAGGAGCTGTGGGACAGGCCTCTCTTTCAGCTGCGTGTTTGGTGCTCCGTTATCTCCACTTTAGCCTGGTGGGACTGGCCAGTGCAGGCCCCTATTAATTCATGGCAGAGGGGAATGTTGCCTGGCTTGACCCAAAGGGGGGGGCGGGCAGCCAGACTGTCTGGGGCAAGGCTACCCAGCAGTGTCAAAGCATCCTGCAGCTGCTGGAGTCCATTTCTAAGAAGGGGGTGGTGAGTTGGCAAGACCACTTGAAGGCGCAGGAAGCGCAGATGGTGCTCTGGCAGCAAGCCCCACACTGCGAGGCCAAAGGCCAATCAGCTTTCCACCAGTCAAGCACGTCCCACCAGAACTCTGCTCCCTGAATCTACTCCCTGGTGGCCAGCCGTCCCCCGGGGCAGGTGCTGAAAATGACACTGAACCTGGCCCACCTGTCCGACTGTTGCCAGCCCTTCCCAGAGCATCCTGAAGACAAAGGACGCTCTGGGGCTCGGCCCCATCATGGCTGCAGATCCACAGGGATCTGCTACATCTCTGAACAAAGTCACCAAACAGAAAGAGCATGCCTTCGAGAGGCTAGGTCAAAGCCCCACACAAAGGCATTCCATTCCCTAGTCTCCCTGGTTCTCAGTTAGGCTTGAACACGTGTGGCTGTTTCCTGGTGTGTTACAAGACTGACAGACGTAACAAGTGCAGAAGCGTCCAGGAAGCTGCAGTGTTGCTGGGGGCAAAAGGAGCCAGTGACGGGTGCACGTGCTGCCCTTGGGGCCTTTTCCCTCTGAGCAGGTTGGCAGTGGGGCGTGCATTCAGGCATGTCCCAAGACGGAAGATGGGAGAGAGGTGCAGACTCAGTATCCTGTTTCCCCTCCATCCCTTGGCCCCACACAAGGATCGACGGATCCCTTCCAACCTCACCCAGCTCTGGACACCTGGACTTGGCCAGTGTGCACAGGACCAGTGACAGACAGACAGGCAGGCAGACAGAAAGACCCCTGCCTCCTGTCACCGCCTCACAGATGACAGCAGCCTGCGCACGGGAATGGGTGTGGCTGGTAAGAGAGAGGACACGGTCTCCGGCAAGGCCTCTGCTGGGCACCCTCTCATTTGTGTGAGGGAGCTGGCCGGGAGGAGGGCGAGGCGGCCCTGGAAGGTGCAGCGCTGGGCATGGTGACTGGCACTGGGAGTTTAGATGTAGTTCACACATTATCTTGTTTAAATCTCTGAGGTGGGAACTGAGACTATTCTCAATTCTCAGAGATGCAGAGGTGGGAAAAACGAGGCTCAGGAAGGGTAAGTGACCTGCTCAAAAGGCACTACTGGAATGTGAACACTAGTTACTGTTTCTCCAGGAAGATCACCTGGGAGCCCTGCTGGTGTGAGTCAGAGGAGGCTTCGTGTTGGATTCACAGACATTCAACCCTGTGTGACCTGACCACCTACCGGGCACTTGGCTAGATGGACAAAGATGAACAAGGGACAGCTACTACCAGAATCATCAACCCACAAACAAGGAAACTAAGGTCCATAGAAGTTAAGAAACTCGGAAAAGGCACACAGCCAAGAAGTGGCAGAACCATAATAGAAACTGAGGTCTCCGCCTCCGGCTAGCCTAAAGATCCTTGTCCTTGGCGTCACAACAGTGGTTCTCAAACTGTGTGCCAAGGAGCCCTGAGGTTCAGCAAGGTGAGTGCCTAAGCACGAGGGCATCTGAGCCACCCACCCCTGAGCCACCCAACAAGGACCCTGCGCCTTTATCAGTTTCACATATTAGGGTTCCGTTCAAGCTCAAATGCAACAATTTTCAGGTAGCACTCATCTCTGGAACCTCAGCACCTAGCAAGGGACTAGCACGGGCTTGGCACATGGCAGGTGCCCAGAAAGCATTTGGTGAGTAACGACTGAATGAATGGGGAAAGTAAGGGAGGACGTTGATCGCTGTAAGCCCTGTGAGACAGCTGCAGCAGCACTCTGCCAATTTACAGATGAGACACTGAGGACCAAGAAGACTGGACAGTGGTCAGGCTCAGGAGAGGGCCTGGATAGCCGATGAGGACCAGAAACCTGGCTCTTTTCCTCATGGGAAAGGAGGAGGATGGGGCTATACTCTCAGCATGGGGGTGGAACAAAAACATAAAAATTTAAAAAGTGGTCTCATCAGTATGGAACTTATCTACAAGATTGTTTAAAAGCGTGCCCTACTCCCTTGCCACTGACTGAAGACAAGAAACCGCTTGCAGGCTCGTGGGCAGGGATGTGAACCCTGAGCCAGGAGGGCGTCCTTCTTGCTGTACACTCGCCCCCCGCGCCTTATTGAGGTCCCCCTGCAGGTGTTGGCCCTGCCATCCCTCAGGCCCACCGACCTACCTACCGACCTACTGGCTCCACCGCAAAAGGTGTGGGGTCCGGCTGCCCGTCTCTATGGAGAGACGCTGGGTCCGTTGCTAAGGGGCGGGACCATCCGGGAAGGCTCGCGGGAGCTTCCGTCAGTAAACCTCCGCAGGTCTGCACTGGTGTCCCCTACACACCGGACTTGGTTCCTCCCGCCCAGGCTCGCGCAGCTCGTCCACCCTGGACTGGGCCACCTCCTGGCGGCTGGATGGGGGTCGTCGGGAAAGCATCGGCCGTCCGTCGAGGCTCTCAAATCCAGCCTCCATTATCCATCTCCCCTCCCAGACTTTTATCGATAAAGAGATAAAATGGCCAAAAGCTGTTTTCAAAATGTGAACAACAACTCTAAAGGGTCCACTCTGAATCCTGATTAAAAAAAGAAAAAACAAACAAACAAACAAAAAACCACCCCAAGTTATGTAAATAATATGGGAAGAATAATTGGGGAAATTTACAAACTGAAATTTGTATGTAAGGCACAGATGTCAGAATGATGGTCAGTTCACTGTGGGAAAGGGTTGTTTCTGGTCCCCCACCACCATCCAAGACTCAGCTTAAACACACACACACACACACACACACACACACCCCTAGAGACTCGACTCAAACACACACATACACACCTGCAACTCCACCTCAGCCCTTCTCCGGGTGGGCAGTGGATGTGCCCAATACTGAGAATTTGGGGATCTGAAGATACATAGATGCCCTCTGTACCCACCAGTCTTTCCATTTTTCTATAAGAACAGGTGGATTACAAACCAAAGACAATGTAAAAAATAACTCCTCCTCAACCTGAGAATCCCTGCCCAGAGCCTTCTCAGAACTGGCTGCATTTCATAGATGGGAAAACTGAGGCTTGATAAGACAGGTTAGTATTGGGGCGGAGGGAGCATGGTAGGACCTGATGCTCATTATATATGCAAATACCCAATTTTATTTGATGTTTTGGTAATGCTGACTTGGTCCCAAGCCTGTGCTGGGGACTAAGTATCCAGATTTGAACTGTACCCTGCCCCTGCCATAAAATGTCTACTTAGTGGGAGAGAGCCAGAGAGACCAGGTCACAAAGAATCCAGAAGCAGGGTTAAAGCTGTGGCTAGAGACAATGTCAGGTAGCGCTAGTGGTAAAGAACCCGCCTGCCAGTGCAGGATGCAGGCTTGATCCCTGGGTCAGGAATATCCCCTGGAGGAGGGCATGGCAACCCACTCTACTATTCTTGCCTGGAGAATCCCAAGGACAAATGAGCCTGGCAGGCTACAATCCATAGGGTCACAAAGAATCGGACACAACTGAAGCAACTTAGCACACACATGCTGAGACAATAACTCAGACTTTGCAATGATGTCTGCTTCCGCTGTCCAGAACATCTCTCTCCACCAACTCCTATGCCTGGCCAACTCTTATTGATCCTTCAAGACCCAATGCTAATAAAACCTTTCCTGAGCCTGAACAATGGTTTACTTTGCTTTTCTTGTTGGCATTCACACAATAGATACTTGGTGATCATTGCAGAAAGAAGGAAAGAGTGAGGGGGATTGAAAGCAAGAATAGCCACAGCTTTTCGAGGGAACAGAGACCCCCAAAGCCCTGTTTTGGGCAGCCTGGCTCCTCAGTAGGGCTAGGGCTAGGCTGTGTACCCCACTCTAGCTTGTGGAGAGGCACCTGCTTCTCCTCTCTGCCTGCCACTTCCTGCACTGGGTACAGCTTTCCAAAAAGCTGCAGTACCCATCCTGTTGCCAGGGCAACATCAGCCCATGGTGGGACGTCAGGGATGACAGGGGCAGAGCACTAATCCTGGAAAGTTGCCAAGCAACGCAGCGGGTTGGTGACATCATAGGGGACACTGTTTCTGGACAGATGGACAAGCCACTGCAGAAAGGGTCCACTCTCGGGAGATCTAGCTCACAAAGTCTCTCACCCTCTACTACGCAATGGTTTTGGCTATATCCCTCAACTGGAGGTGGGCTTGAGTGAGGGGCGCAGGGAGTGATGCTTTCCCCAGTAGCCCTGCCAGCTCCACCTTGCCCCTCTGCAGGGGTAGGCAGTGGGTGTGACGGCCCCCTTCCTCGGCAGGGGACTGTGGGTCAATCCCTACCCTGCTGGGTCTCAGGTGCCTACCCTGAAATGCCATCTTCTCCAGTGGCAGGGCCTGGGTTCAGCCTTTGATCTTCCTGTCCTGTCCTAGAAGCCACTGTGTCCAGTCGTTCCCTGGGAGAGAAGCAAGGAGCTGAGCCATGACCCCACCCTGGACTCCTGCCCTTTTTGTGGTAGGAGGGCAGGCTTTCACTCTATTATATGGGTTGGAAGGGAAGCCAGCCTTGCTCTTGTTGAGATGGAGAGGGGCTGGGTTCCTGAAAGAGTTGCGGGGTGGGGCTTGGGCAGACAGGTTGCTTAGGGCACCCTGGCCCAAGCCCATGCCTTTGGGCCAGGGGTTTGAGGAGCACGGCCCGCCTGGGCGTCCCCCTCCCCTGTGCCTTCCTGCTGGCAGTACTGAGGCCAGGAGGAATGCTTCAGTACCTGCAGAGATGAAAGCCTCGTGTGAATGGGCAGCAGAATGGGCCCTTCACATGGCCAACCAGCCAGAACGGAGGGCGACAGGCACTCAGACAGGGTGCCTGGGGCTACCTGCTCTCCACCTGCCCCCAGCTGACCTTTTGTACCCCAGGATCTCTCTCTGGTTTGCTTGGCCAGGAGCTCTGAGCTGATGCCAAGAGAAACCAAGTCACAGGCATGGAGGGAATCAGAGAGATGGCTCAGCTTTGTCCCAGGCCTCCCCCCTCTGCCACTGGCCAGCTGGCCTCGGCAGCTCTCACCAGCATTTTCTCTGATGAATAAAAATGAAGACAAATTAATTCCCCTTTCATCCACATGGTCAGCCTGACAGACAATACTGTGAAAACCCAGAGCTCAGGGAGTAGAAAGGAGTTCTGGGGGGGCTGGAGGAGTGAGGACCACTCGGTCACAAATGCTCAGTTCCCAGTCCGAAGCCTCTTCCACCTATGTCCATGTGGCGCTTCCCAGACACAGTCTCCTTCTTTGGGGTTTTCTGCCGCCTTCCATCTCATCTCAGGCTACAGCTCCTGTGGAAGCCCTCCCTGGTTGCCACAGAACACACTCACATTCCTCTCAGGGGACCAGAGCCAGTACCACTTGGTAGGCAACCATGCAACGGTCACTGCTGAATCCCCCAACTGAAAAGTAGTCTGTGTGGTGGGGACCAGGGGGGCTGCTCCTCCCAGCAGTCCTCCTGGAAGCATCCACAGGAAATGACTAGGAGACAGAGCCTCCACATCAGCCCATCACCCTGAAGATGCCCGCTGACAGCCGCCCAGCTGCACGTGACCGCACTTCACATCCTCTTCCCCAGCCCACCTCCCCGCTCTGGCCTGCAATTCCAGACCATGCCAGTGAACCGGGTCCAGGGTGCCGATGTCTGCTCACCAGGAGCAGCAGCCAGGAGGGGTTCCCACCAGCCCCTAAATACTTGGGCCAAAGCTCCAGGTGACAAACCCCAGGACAATGATATATTTCACAGGACATTTCCATGGGGCCTGAGGAGCTGCAGAGAGCTGTTCATCATAATTAGGTTCTGAGCGCCTCTGATTTTCCCTTGGCCCCAAGCAGCTCACTGAGCATCAGTAGAAAGACCTCTTGGTAGAGTAGGTGGCCTCAGCCATCTCAGTCCTGTGACCCACCAGGTACTCCCACCCACCCTGGGAGCCTGAGTTTACAGAGTCGGGGGACCTGACTACCATTCTGACCTTTTGCCCACCTCTAGAGAGACTTAGCAGCAGCAGCAGCAGAGAGGTCTATGAATAGGGCAGGAGGCCTGATTTCTGCCGCCAGTTCACTGGGCAAGTCTCTTCCCTTGCCAGGCCTTCATTTTTCCGTCTGCACAGTGGGGAACACAAACCTTGCTCAGCTCTGCACCTTGACCTCCTGTACAGAATGGTGTGAGGGACACCAGGACTGTTACCCTAACCCAAATACCTCTTTTCTTGGCAAGGCTTTGCTCTTTCCAGACCTCTGAGAGGAAGTGTGTAAGAGACTCTGACAGTCAGAACAGCACTATTTACAACAGCCAAAACATGGAGACAACATAAACAACGCTGACACAAGAATGGATAAAGAAAATATAGTACATATACAATGGAATACTACTCAGCCATAAAAAAGAACAAAATAATGCTATTTACAGCAAAATGGATGGACCTGGAGATTATCACACTAAGTAAAGTAAGTCAGAAAGATAAATACCATATGACATCACTTACATGTGGAATCTAAAATATGGCACAAATGAACCTATCTACAAAGCAAAAATAGATGCAGACATAGAGAACAGACTTGTTGCCAAGCAAGCGGAGGGTTAGGGAAGGAAGGACTGGGCGTGTGGGATCAGTAGAGAAAAACTACTATATACAGGATGGATAAACAACAAGACCCTACTGTATAGCACAGGGAACTATATTCAATATCTTGGGAAAAACCATACTGAAAAGGAATGTCTACGTGTGTATAAGTGGGTCACTTTGCTGTACAGTAGAAATTGGCATGACATTGCCAATCAACTATATTTCAATAATAAAAATTTAAAAACAGAAAGAAACTCCGACAGGTCAGTAAAGATAGTCTGTTCAAGAGAGGGAGTTTCTCATTATCAGAGAGGTGGGGCCAGTTAGTGGCGATGGCCCAGGGGTGTTCAAACAGCCAGGGTGGCAGCTGCAGCTGGCAGGCTCCTTGGCAACCTGCTCCCATGCTGCAGGTCCACAAACAAGGTGGCAAGAGGAGAGGGGGCCTCAGCCTAGGTCACAGCAGAGTAGGATGGGAACCTGGGGCTGTCCTGCAGTGTGGAGGGCAACAGGGGCCACAAGCCAAACACCAGTGACCAGGGGCCTCGCCTTCCCTCTCCAGGAAGGGGATGGGCATCCTCCAGAGCTTCCTACTCCACCCATCCCCTTGACTCTCTTCTGTTCCACCATCCAGTTGCGGAGGGGACATCAGAGTGCCAGATAACAATAGTTCCCAGCATCTCAGTGTCCCTACCTGAACTGTTTGAATTACCAGGGTCCCGCCTGGCCATCCTCTGGCAGTATTCCCGCTCCCCGCGGGAGGGGGTTCCTGCCCGTGTCCGCTTTCCCTGACCCTCTTGACCTGCCACTCAGGAAGCTGGCACTGATAGATCCCCTGCCCAGTACCCTGTACCCATGAGGGGCTGCTGGGAAATGTTATCTCCACCTCTAAACTGGCTCTCAAGTATGCAGGAGGCCTTCAGGTCTCCACATGGTCTAACAGAGGTGACCCCATGTAGCCCCCTTCTTTCTTCTCTCTCCAACTCAGCCATCCAACCCTGAGCCAGCTCTGGGGACATGCTGGCCTCAGATCTCCTTCCAAGCAGAAGGAACTTACCCTTGGAGGCCCTGAAGGTAGGAACAGTTGCTTCCATTTTACAGATGAGAAGACTGAGGCCCTGGAACGGAGGCCTTGTCATGGACACACATGCTACTGGTCAGGAAGAGCTGGCTTGGCAGTGGGACCCTCGGCCCTGGCCCAGGGCCCACCCTGCTACCCCTTCCTGGTTCCACAGCCCCTCTTGGCTGGCCTGCAGAGCAGCCAGCTGGGCTCTGGGATGGGCAGAGAGTGCCTTGGGGAGGGCGCCTGGGCTGGGGAGCAGGTGTGATGGGGGTGCAGCAGGTGCAGGATAATGGGGCCACCGGGGAGGCCGGGGGAGCAGGTGCCAACATGGGGGGTGAGGTTGCCATTGTTCAGGCAGCTCTGGTGGGCCCCATGCAGGAGCGGCATCCCTGTGAGCCCCTGGGCCACCCTGGCTTGCTCGGAGGTCGTCCAGATGCCTGGGCACAGGCACAGAGCCAAGCCCCTCCCCTGGGTCTCAGCAACCCACCAGGTTGCCATGACAACAAGTACTTTCATCCTTGTCCCTTTGTCTGGTCACGGTCCAGCTTTTGTGACCAAGCCATAATCAGGAGGTGGAGAGAAAGGGGCCTTACCTCCGGACACACTCAGCTGGGGTAGAACTGTGAACCCGAGACAGAGGGACTCGGGGGGGAAGGTTAAAGCGGAAAGACTGGGCTTTGCCGGCCATCGACCCCTGGAGACTCCTCTCACTCCTCTCCTGGCTGCTCACCACACGCTGGGAGCTGGGCCTGTGGACCTGGGAGTGACCTGGACCCCAGGCTCTCCTATCCTCTCCCTCTGCCTCATTTTCCCATCTAGGAATGGATCACTCCCCTCCCTTGGTGCACTATGGCTCTGGGAAGCAAAAGCATGGCTGAACCAGTTGGATAACTTCCCTGAACAACTGAGGAAAATGAGGCACAGAGCCAAGCTGGGCCTTGGCCTGGATCACACNTGCTGACAGACTAGCTTGCATGACAGGATTATCCATACTCCTGCCACCATGCACATGATTGTTTACTACCTCTCAACCATAAACAGCACAGAGAGTTTTGGAGTATTTTTAAAGTCTTGATTAGCATAGGGCTTTTCTCATTGTTGAGTCAATGATTGCCACCAGGCTTCCATATCCTTAGGCACCTGGGAATATATTAATCAATGTATTTGGAACATAGAAAAGGAAATATAGTAGTTTTAAGGTTAGCAATACTAGACTTTTTGAGTTAATGAATTTTCTCTTTTGTAATAGATCACTGTACTTTGTTATAAATCACTGTGTCCTTGCTATGTAAAAATGTAACTTTATCACTATCTTAAGACTAAATAGATCTTAAGGGGAACATTGGTGAAAGGATTTCCATTTGTTGGGTTGATGTTTGCTGCTAAATCTCCATGTTCCCTGCCCTTATAATGAATATAACTAGCATATAGGAGAAATAAGTATTAACCTTTAAGATTAATCATGTTAACCTTGGGTTAAATAAATTCCTTTCTTGATTGTAACTCGCTACACCCTCACCCTATAGGAATGCAACTTTATTTGGAAGGTGGTGCCTGGTTTAAGAAAAAACACGCTTAGAAAAAATAAGTTTTTTGGTTATCAGAAAGAAAGGATCATAAAATGTCAGCAGGTCTCATGGCCAGAAGATGATGTAAAACCCCTAAGACTTTTTTTATACATTTATGTGAAGCACCTGATTTTGATAAAGGTCAGGACTGCTGACCCCTGCGTGACTCTGTATTCATCCCTATGTGTAACAAAAGGTATATAAGCAAACCCAAAAATAAATAAATTGGATCAGTTTCCAGAAAGACTGATTCCCCCATGTCGTTTCTTTCTTGCTCCCCATTTTTCTGGCTGAATTCCCATCTGGAGCATGAATGCTATTCCACGTAAACCAAGTTATTCAGCCTCTTTTTCTCCACTAATTTTCCTACTACACTATCCGTTTCTAATCTCTCTATATATCTGTAATTAAATATGTATTTTTCCAAGGACGCCGACTCCATCCCCACCTTCGAATCACCCTGGATCCACTGGGGCTGGACCCCGGCATCTTTGTAACCCCATGAACTGTAACCCGCCAGGCTCCTCTGTCCATGGGATTCTCCAGGCAAGAATACTGGAGTGGGCTGCCATTCCCTTCTCAGATCACTGCCTAAATCTACAGGAATCCCCCAGAGGCAAGTTCTGATGTTCAACAGAGGAAGCCCTGAGCAGAAGGAGAGCGTGTTCCTGGGATGCAAACTCAGCTCTGGGAATGGGGTGGCACAGAAGGAGGGGAGTGGGGTGGCTTACAGACTGGGCTCTAGCACCTTTGTCCTTCCTTCCTCGGCTGGCTCTTCTGATTTTTGAGGGGAGCCAGGAATTCCTGCAAGCCCCCTGCCCCAGGCTCACCACCGCAGTTTCGTGGGAGGAGTCTGGGCACCTCAATAATGATCAGCACAACCTTGAAGGTTTGGAGTGAGCTTCTGTAGGGTCTGCCAGTTTTCATGGGATCTGGGGCTCTCTCTGCAGGCCTCTTTGGCTCAGGACAGACCACCCCACACCAGGGCAGCCTCACACACATGACAGGGTCTGGTGATGTGACCCACAGACAGCTCCAGGCCAACACCTCAGTCAGGATGGGTCTGCATCCCCTCTTCTCAGCCACCACTGGTCCCCCTGAATGAGATCTGAGGCGTAGAGGGCCACAGGAAAGGGGCCTAGGCTCTCTTGCAGCTGGAGTGAACACTGAGGAGAGAACCGATTCAAAACAGCAGGGACCCAGCCCCACATATCAACACAGCCCAGCCATCTCAAGAAAATGTTACTTTCTCTTCCCACAAACATCTTTCTCTGGGATTAGCTCTGCATCTGTGCTGGATGTGGGGGGGCGGCAGCAGGGCCTGTTTCCTGAGGCCACTGGACGGGTGCTGGGGCCTGGGCTGAGGCTGCAGCACTGGTGGCCCACACCCACAGGAGGACGGTGTCCACCGTGGTTATCCATTGTTGCTCTGGATCAGGAAGCTGTTACTGAGAAACTCGTGTCATGAGGTTTAAACATCATGTCACTTAATCCTCACACCAGCTCTGGAAGATGGTGTCCATCATTATTTCCCCTTTTATAGGTAGGGACACCAAAGCTCAGAGATGTTAAGCTTGGGAGAGGGGATCAGCAGACCCACCCGAGAGGTTGAGGAGGGGAGAAGGGCACAACTGAGGCCACTGTTAGCTAGAACAGTGCAAAATACAGATTTGGGCTCAAAATAAAGCATTTTGTATAATGGCCTGAGCCAAGGGACCAGGCTATCTAGGTGGCAAGTAACATGTGTCGTAAGAGGCAAGGAGAAGCTGGAGTGGGTACCTCATTCAGGCATCAGGATGGAAACAGTCCCACCCAAAGCGCCTGGGACCTTAAGGTGTCCATCCCAGCCTCACCCCAGCCCTGGAGGGCAGAGAGAAGGCAGCGCCTCTCAGTCAGGGGGCGAAGGATGGAGAGGGACACACTGCCCAGAACCAACGCCCTGTTGCCTCATCTCCAGGAGTAGCTTCCACCATCCAAAGTATGCTTTAGAGGGAAGTTTCAGTGGACCAGGGATAAGGTACAGGGGAGACTGGGAGCGAACACTCCAAATTTTGCATCCCGGGTCACTTGCTTTATCCCAGCCCCGCATGGTAGGGACGATTCAGAGCTCAGGTCCACACCCAGTTCCCCTCCCTAGGGAACTGACAGCTCTTCTTCCCCTCCGCCACCAAACCCCAGCAGTTCTACTCCTAAACACCCTCCAGATCAACGCCCCCTCCAGATCCACAGCCATGGCCCTGGCCTCCTCCTCCCTGGCCTCCTCGCCACCAGCCGGCATTACCAGTTCCTCTACCCAGCAGCCCCGCTTAGACCCCTCCACGGCCCTTCCTTCTCCCCACGTGGCACCACGTGCTGCCCTCTGGCCGGAGGGAGGCTCCTTGAGTTCCTGGTGCACATCAGGCGCCTGCCCGCTTCTCACCTGGATCATACTCATCGCAGCTCAGGCATGTTTCCTCCCAGGCCAAGGTTAAGCATCCCTGTGCTCCTATAGCCATGGCAGAACCATGCAGCTCTGGGCATTAACACGTCTGCCTCGCGAGCTCCCTGGCGGTCCAGTGGTTAGGACTCAGCGTGTTTACTCCCAAGAGCCTGGTGTTGAATTCCTCTTCAGGGAACAAAGATCCCACAAGCCGCAAGACGAGGCCAGATATATACATATAACATATACATATATAATGTCTGCCTTCTCAGAGAGACCAAAGGCGCTGTGGGCAGGGTCAGCCTGTCTGGCTTAGCCCCGTGTCTCTAGTTCCAGACCTGCTGCCTGGCACAGACGAGATGCCCAGTCACTGACAACCAAGTGGACAAATGAGACTGCGGTCAAGGCTGGAAGGGCTGGTGTCCCAGCTGGGGTCGGCTGGGCGTAGAAGGCACAGCAGGAAGTGGGCCTGAGGAAGACTTCCAGGATGGGAGGCTGACTGAGCCAGCAGGTCCTCTGCAGAGGCCCCTGGACCTGTGCAACCCCTCTCCTGCCCTGAACTGCAAAGAGGTGTCATCTCTAACAGTCACACATCTGCCAGAAAGGGGCAGGAACTGGAGCCTCCAGCCGAAGGGAGAGGGTGATTTAGGTGGATTCCTAGAGGTCTCATACACTGCCTTTGAATCACGTATTGGCTTTCAGCAAAGCCATTTAACGGTCTCCTGGGGACCACCATGGGTGTGAGGGAATCCAAAGGTCCAGCCATGGGCCCCCCTCCCCGTTCAGCTGGAGGGCAGGTGCCCATTGGTGGCTTTGTACAACCCCAACCCCCAGCCCCGACCCCTGTGCAGAGAACCAGCAAGCCTGAGAGGGCAGGAGGTGTCCCTGGACTTGGCTGACCTTGAAGCTTCTGCTGTCTGCGGGTGGTCCCAGGCCAGCCTTCTGCTGCTGCACACTCCTCCTGGCTCAGTGGCCACCTCCTGAACTCCCTGGCGGGCTTCCAGGCCTCGGAGGAAGCCACCGCCTTTGCCACCACCATTACCGCTGCCACCACTGCTGCTGTGAAAATGCAATTACAGCAAACAGCCGCTGCCTCACTTGAGCCTCACCATCCACACCTGGAACTAATTAACTTAATTAGGCCTTAATGAGCTACACTGGTCGGAAGGCCTATTTTTACTTAATTATCCCCTAATGCGCTTGGCATGGAGGAGCGAGGGACCAGGAGCATGGCTTTGGCGGTGGCAGCCACCTCCTCTCCCTGCAGAAGGGACACCCAGGAGTCATGCTTGCTGGCCAGGAGTGAACCCCCAAAGAGCTGAAAGTCTAGGAGTCTTGGAGGTGAGGCAGGGGCCACACCTGAGGGAACAAGTGCCCTAGCCCCAGCACTGTGGCCACCTGGCCTCAACTGGGGCTGAAGCCACCCTGGCCCCCCTCAGCCCTAGCACATTGCCCTTTGCCATCTGCTGCATCGTGCCTGCACCACATGGTTCTCATTTTCTGACCCCCACTAGAGTACAGGTTCCGCAAGGGTACAGATTTTGTGTCTTGGTCCCTACTGAATCCCCAGCCTAGAACAGCGCGTGCCTGGCACACAGCAGGGACTTTCTGTTGAATGGACGTTGAGGGAATGCCTTGATGGATGGCCGAAGGCCTCGAGCTCCCCGGAGCCCACCCATACACCTCACGCCTGAGGACAACATCCCCACACCTACCCTGGCCTCCCACTGCTCACACTGGTCCTGCCACCTGGAGTACATCTCCCACCTGCCCCAGGCCCTGCAGGTGCCGTGTCTCCTGACCAGGGAGGGACAGGGCTGGGATATCTCCTGTTGGAACTTGGCTCTTCCTGGCACTTATCTCTCCCTACCCTTTGGGGGATGCTCCTTGGGGCTGGGTCTGTCTGAACCCTGAGGCCATGGGCGCCTGGAGGTGGTGACTTCATCTCTGCCTGCCCATTGCTTTTCCATTTAACCCCAGTAGCCTGGCCCAAGGTGGCTGGCCCAGTCAGCCATCAGAGGACAGTCGGCCTCACCTTGATCCTATGGCTCTAGACCCAGCAAGGGGCTTAGATGAGAGCCTGTAAGACAGGGTGCTCCATTGAGTAGGGAGGTCTGGGATGGCCCCCAGAGCCCAGGCCTCCCGGACAGGATTCCCCAGTTCAGAAGGGCAAGGCACCCAGTCTGGGGCAATTGGAACTACCAGTCAGAGCTGTCTCCCCAGGGGCCCAGGACCCCAGGGCAGGGCACGGGTGGAACAGAAAGAAGAGGGACAAAATAATTTGGAGGGAGGGAAGACAGATGTCATGTTCCTTGTGTCCCAGCTTCCTGGGGACTCTGGACAGTCCCAGGATGTATGAGATCATAGACTCTCGCTTCATACAGGGAAACAGGTCTGAGAGACAGCACCCGCTCAGGGGACCCGGCTGGGAAGGGAGGAGAGTCACCGGGACCTGATTGAGCTTCCCACAGCCCTCAGCCCTGCCATCGGACAGTGGTGGCACCGACTGCCATCTGCCCTCACTTCCCTGCCCTCCCCCACCCCGCCCAGGAAAGCCATGGATGGTTTCTGGAGTGTCAGCGCCTGCCTCTTGGCCTTGAGGAAGGCAGGGGGTGGGAAGGGCAGCGGCAACTGAGGGGGCAGGACTGGGGGCCCTCGGTGGTTTCCTGCCTCCTCCTGGGAAAAGGCACCAGGGGACAGAAGACCTCCCTGAAACTGATGGTGAGCTGCCCCTGCTTAAGGGGTGTCTGGAAACGCTGGGGCTGCCTCTTGAGTCAGCACTGCCATGACTGGCTTGAACACTTCCCTGGCCCCAAGCTTCAGTATACCCACGAGTCCAACAAGGACAGTAGGAATCCATCCAGGCCTTCCAGTCTGTGACCTCGAAGAACCACCATAAGGGCCCAAGAGGCCAGTGGCTCCCGTGGGCAGGAAAATCCTGGAGAGAGAGGAGACAGCTTGATGATGGTACTCTTTCAGACAGAGACCCTGGGAACAGAGTTCTAGACTGCCCAGGCCCCTCATTTCAGCTGCCCCAGCCTAGCCAGAGCCCTGGCTGTCGGAGGGGAGTAGGGGAGGCGACAGAGTCCATCTGTGATGGGAGAGGCTTGATCAGGGATGCCATCAGCCCTGGAAACTGCCTTTCTGCTCCCACCGACTCTCCTGTCCTCGCCTGGCTGTCGGCTGCTGGCAGTCACCCCACACACACGCAGCGGCGGCTGCCCGTCTCCCTCCCAAGCAGCGGCAGCTGCTGTGGTCTCCATGCTGGAACCAAAACTGAATGAGCATTTTCACAATGTCGCCTCCCGCTGACGGCTCCTAATTGCATGTTGAAGCCATGCAATGGAGCCCAACTCACACTAATTATGTCATTACCCTAATTAAGTAAATACTGTATGTGCTAATTGGCTGAAATCTCTTCAGTGGGGGATGGGCAGGGTGAGAGGAAGCCCGTGTCCCCTGGGCTTTCACACGGATGCACTGGGGCTAACAGATTCAGGTTCGGGGGGGTACTCCCCCCTCGGTTTGGCAGATCCTGCCATCACCCAAGTAAGATTCAGGGAGGACCCTCAGCTGTGGCCCAGGACAAGCTTGCCGATACTCCAGGAGAGGTGGCTGAAGGTGCTGGACAGGTAGTCAGAGACCCAGGCTGAAAGCCTAACTTTGCCCTGACAGACTGGTGGTCGTGAACAACCTTCTACCTCTCTTCAGTGGATCCTCTTGCCCACCTCCCACCTCAGGCAGCCCAGAGCCTATGGAACCTCAGACATCGGGGCACAGGGGCATCAGAGGGGCTTAATGTCCAGGAAGGATTAACCAAACCACTGTCCTCCAACTATACGAAATATCAGTTATATGCCCAGCCTGGGGCAGCAGGAGAGATAAACGCTGATGACTAAGCAAAGCCCTAGGCTCTGAGGACAGGACGAGTGTGAGCCAGCAAAAGGAATAAACAGGACTGGCAGGTAAGGTGGAAGACATTCTAAAGAAATCTGGAGGCTTCCTGGAGGAGGAGGACTTCACCTATGAGACAGAGGAAATCGGGACCTCAGAGCTCAGATCATCTTTCAAGGTGTGTTTTTTGTTTTTTGTCTTTTTAATGTCAAACTTGTTAACCATAACTTTCAAGGGAGGGTTGTAAGGGAGAAAAGCACAGCCATCCAGAGCGGGGCTCCCAGATGGGATGCCAACCCATTTGGGGACACAGGAGGAATGCCAGCCCCATGTCAGGGACAGTTGCATCAGCCCCAGTATGACCAGAGCCTTCACCATGCCTCCTTTAAGCTGATCACCGTGGACTCGCCGTCAAGTGAGGGCCCCCAACCCTCCCCTGTCTCTCACGAGGCTGTGGGGAGGGTCTGCAAGGCCATATCAGCTGGGCCTCCATCAGCTGGATCTTCTCAGGCCCAGTGGAGCCAGGTAGCACCCATCTGGCAAGCGTGCCCAGGTACCGCAGTGCGGGCATCCCTGTTCTCCCAGCTCCACCCCACCCGCCTGCTGCCACCTCCGTAGACATATGCTGCGGCTCCGCACCCAGCAAACACCACATGCTCACTTTGGTGGGCAATGGCTCCTTGCCTCCCAGGCTGCAGGGAAGAAAAACCAAGAGGGATGCAGGGCCAAGCCCTGGACCGGCCCAACTCTCAAAGCAGCCCCTGACCAACCCCTTCCAGCTCCCAGGCCTCAGGCTCCCAATGGATGATGTCCACTCATTCATTCCCTGTCCCAGGGTTCCATTCATCTGACACAACATGGTCTGGGCACCTCTACGCTTGCTCCAGGAGACAAGACACAGATCAGAAACCATCCTTTTAGCCATGACATCTGCAACTTGATCTCAAATGGCTCAGGAAAAAAATTACATAGAACTAGGCACACGCACAGAGCAAACGGAGAAGGAAAGCACAGCAAAATACTAGCCATATTTGACACACCTAGAGGGTATATAGGTGTCTTGCTGCTGCTGCCGCTAAGTCACTTCAGTCGTGTCTGACTCTGTGTGACCCCACAGACGGCAGCCCACCAGGCTCCCTCGTCCCTAGGATTCTCTAGGCAAGAACACTGGAGTGGGCTGCCATTTCCTTCTCCAGTGCATGAAAGTGAAAAGTGAAAGGGAAGTCTCTCAGTCGTGTCCGACTCTTTGCGACCCCAGGGACCACAGCCTACCAGGCTCCTCTGTCCATGGGATTTTCCAGGCAAGAGTACTGGAGTGGGGTGCCATCGCCTTCTCCACTACTCTTGCTTTGACAACTCTTCTGTAAGTTTGCATTTATTTCGAAACACCTAGTAGAAAGAAGGAAGGGAGGAAGGAAGGTCCTTCCACTTTATAGGATTCCAGGCTACTAGAGCAGGCGGCTGGACCAGTGGCTGTCTTTGGAGGAAAGCTTCAGTGAGGCATGGAAGAAACGGGGCTAGGCAGAGTCTAAGGGCATCTGGCTCCTACCCTTCCACGAAGCATGGGATGGAGGCTGACTCTCACCTCCTCTCCCCCTCACAGCTTCAGGCAAGCCCCCAGCTCCCTCCTCTTTTCCTACTCTTCAAAGCCTGCGGACCCTCCTGTAGAAGGAGAACTGGCCCTGGTCAGAGGTTTGGGAGGGCCTCCTGTGGCTCTGAGCATGAACATGAACGGAGGAGACTGGAGCAGCCCAGGGTGCTGGGCCTGGGACCAGAGAGGGACAGGACAGGACGGCTCCAGCCAAGCCCACCCTACGCCTGCGGCCCCTCACAGACTATCACAGGCTTGTGCCCTGGCTGACTTCTCCGGTGTCCTTGCCTGTCACAGCAGCTCTTGGCAGCAGGAGGGGAGCAGCAGGAAGTGGTTCATTATTCCATCCTTCATTAGGTCTGCATTAGGCAGCCGGGGAGGAGAGGAACCGAGGCATGTGCAGGAGGAGGCCGCTGCTTCAGATGGGCCTGTGAGGGGGCTGCGGCGCTGGACCCGCCCCCTGCAGCCTCCTTCCCGACTGCCCCCTCCCTCTCCCCTGCTCCCCCACTCCTTTCATTCTCACTCCNGGATCCGGCGGGCGGGCACAGGCAGGCGCGGGCAGCAGGAGCTGGAGCTCCAGGGGGCGAGCGGGTGGGGACGGGCCATCCAGCCCGCCGCTGCTCTGTGCCCGGGGCCAGTGGGAACAGCAGTCGGAGGAGTGCCAGCTTCAGATTCCCTGGTGGTCAGCCAGGTGGCCATCGGGGGCAAAGCCAGTCTGGAGCTGGCAGGCTCTGCCTCTGCCCGGGTGCCTGGCTTCTGAGGGAGACCCTCGGGGGACTGGACTGGGGAGGGCAAGGGCTGGGCTGCCCAGAACTGCCATCCCTGACGGTCTGTGTGCCCGGTCCTACAGAACAGGGGCTGCAGACCCTGCCTGGGGCTGGGCTGCAGCGCGAGGTTGCTGGGTGGCAGCATTGGAGCTGTCCATGGGGCTGTGACCCCAACAAGTGCCTGTTCTCAGGGCTGGGGGGCGGGTTGCTGGTCAGGTAGGGGTGTGGGCAGAGGAGAGCTCTGCCTGTGCTACAGGCGGGCTGCTTTCACTCCAAGCTACTGACCGCCAGGCCCACAGAGCCACATGGTGGAGGGGCGCTTCTCCCCGCCCCAGGGGTCTCTGGTCAAGCTCCCCCAGGACAGGGTCCCCAGGACTGCTTTGCCCAGAGTTACAATCAGCAGGAATCCAGGTCCAAGCCCAGCTGTCCCCGTGGTCAGCTTCCTGGGGTGAACTGAGGAGGACAGGGAGGAATGCCTTGATGGGGGGGCCGGGGCAGCTGGGCAACAACCGGTGGAAACAGAGCCCTGGCCCTTGAGTGAGGCTCCAAGTGTGAGTACTGGAGACGCCCCCGCTACACAGGGATCCAGAGACGCTGATGCTGGGCAGGTGGGTGGGAGCGGCTGGAAGGGGCAGAAGCCGGTGCCGTGGGCCCCGCCCCCTTCTCCCTGGAGCCGGGGATGGAGAGACCGCGCTGGAAGCGGACACAGCGTGCCTCTCACACTTCCCCAGAGAGGTGAGCAGGGAGGCTCTGCAGGCGGGTCGGGGCTGGGGGGTGAGGAGAGGGAGGAAAGGCCAAGACTGTGACAGGGGCAGGGTAGGGGGGCGGCCCTTGGCCATTTGGTTAGGGCAGGGTCAGATCCTACAGCTTCTTGAACCCCCAGGAGCCAGCAGTGGATAAGATCGTGGTGGGCAGAGCAGCTAGGGGCATTGTTGCCTAGGACTGGGCAGATGGGGCACTTGCTTCTGGGGGCCCACTCTCCTTGGCCCTCTTTCCTGGCCAAAGCCCCCTCATCTGAGCTGGTGAGAGCCCCTCCCAGATGGAGGAGCACCACAGGCAAAGAGGCAGAATGAGGGCTGGGGGCCCTGAGCCCACCCCACCCCACCCCACCAGCCTCTCCAAAACAGGGCAGCCAGAGCCCAGGAAATGAGACAGAAAAGCCTTAAGACTGGCCCCATGGTTCCCCAGTGAGGGGCTGGCTGTCAAGACAACCCTGTCTCGGGGAGAAAGGCCAGCCCTCCAGGCCTGGGCACAGCTCACCCCAGCTCTATGGCTCCCCACCCCTGTCTCTCTCTCTCTCTCTCAAGCAGCCGCCTACCTAGGCCATTGGCTTCCCCGCCACTCAGGGCATGTCAGCGCCACCTCCCTGACTGCCCCTGGCCCCCACACAGCCCCTGTGCTCCCCTAGCACACTGGATTCCTCTCGCCCAGAGAGGGACTCGTGGCCTGGGGTCAGGCCAGTTCTCACCCACCCAGCCTGGGCCTCATCAGCTCACTTACACGATTCCGGTGGACCAGGCTGCCCCACCCATTTTTTTCTGAGCCCTCATGGGCTCGCTCCCAGGCTGGGCCAGGTAACTCTAGCTCCAGCTGAGCCCCCAAAACTGGTTCTGTCATCTCCCAGGACGCTGTGCACCCCAGCAGCCATTAAAAGCCAAAGTACCACACCCTGCTGGTGCCAGTCCAATGCAGAGGTTGGGAGTCACTCACTCAGCCTCAGTGACTGCCGAGGCCTCCTGGGCTCAACCCTGAGCCTGCATGGAGGAGGGCCCGTCCCTGAGGACTCCCTGAGCTTCTCCTGGGAAGAGGCTAAGACCACTCTCTTCTCTCCTTCTGTCCCTGACCCCTCTCCACAGAGCTTTGCTGCCTACATGCATCTGCTGCCACCACATGCCCAGAGAGCTGAGGATAAGAATGCTGTCCCCATTAAACAGAAGGGAAAATTGAGGTCTGGGAAAAGAAAGCTGGCGTGGCCAGGATAAGGACCTAGGACCTGATTCCCACTCCAGTGCTCCTTCTCGGTCTTTCAGCTGCCGCCCTGGAGAAAGCCTTCTGGAGGGTGCAGTGCCTATGCTCACCAAAGTCCACCAGCTTCCCAGCCTTGCCACCCCCCAAATCCTCACACCCTGATGGCATTCCCAGTGACACAGGGCTAGGTTACTCCCAGGGGTGTCTGAGCCAGGGCCTCCAGCCTTGGTTCCAAAGTGGGCATCCAAAGGGTCGCCTGGGCTGGCTGAAGGCTGCCAGAATGAGGCTGCACTGGGGAGGGAAAGGAGGAGGGGGTTCCCAGGCCTGGTGAGGCGCCTCTCTCCCACCTGCCACACCTCCCCCACACATCACCCACCCCATGGTAAGGAAGGCCTCGGCGGCACTGTCCTGACACAGCCTCCTGGCATCACTCATTGCCAAAACCCTTGTGGGCCTGCCACCGCCGTCAGTGAAGTGCGTCCCCAGCCAGGCACAAGGGGCCCTTCGCCACTGGCCTAGCCAGTCTTTATGGCCTCCTCGTCGAACCTGCAACACCATCTCCCCAATATTCTAACCACATCACACTGTGTGTGCCCCTGACCCACTCCAAGCGTGGTTCATTCGTCCACTCAGTGACCGTCTGTTGGGTTGAAGTGGATGGACGCTTGCCTACACACGTCCCTGGCCGCACACACACAGCTGTCCACACAGATGCAGACACACACCTTTGTGTAGAAGCCCACCACTCAACCGCGTGTGGCTTTCTGCCAAATCACACACACAAAGGATCTGTGAAATCTAAGCCAAGAGGGGCTGACAAATCTGTTCTAAGGACCCCTAGATGGACCAAGGTGGTAAAGGACTCCTAGACGGACCAAGTGGTAAAGAATTCGCCTGCCGACACAGGAGACATAAGAGACATGGGTTCGATCTCTGTGTCAGGAAGATCCCCTGGAGTAGGAAATGGCAGCCCACTCGTTATCTTGCCTAGAGTAGCCCATGGACAGAGGAGCCTGGCCGGCTATAGTCCATAGGGTCATAAAGAGTTGTACACGACTAAAGAGACTTAGCACGCACACAGACGGACCAAGCATGATCATGTCATCATCCCCAAGCCCCTGGCAGGGAACCAGGGAAGCAGGAGTGGACCTTGGGCTCTGGCTGAGCCCGCACCAGGCCCCAGGGTCTCTGAGCCCCAGAGGGTGGGCAGAGGATAGTCAGGAAGGTCCCGAGCAGGTCCCCATTCTGGCTCTGTGGCAGACTGCTGTGCTTCCCCAGACAAGCCACTTTCCCTCTCTGTTTCACCGGCTTTTATAAAACAGAGGGATTTGGGTTAGCAGACACCTAAAGGCTGGCCAGGCCCACTGCCCAGCCGCTCTCAGCCCATGCTAGGTGCAGACAGTGGAAGGGCCTGTGAGAGCAGCAGCCAGGGAAAGCTTCTGGGGCCGGAGATGAGGGCAGTGCGGGGACAGGAGGAGCCCGAGCGGGAAGGACGGAAGCCAAGAGCCGGGGCGGGAGCGGTTCCTACGGCCCAAAGCTGAGGGTTATGGAGCAGGTAATAAGTCCTACAGAACACTCACCGTGTAGGTATTTCACATTTTCATCTAGATTGCAGTCAAATATATGCTTTCTCATCTAGGGGTTACCAAATAGGCAAATCTAACGGCTTAGGCACAATCCAGCCGCCGGCCTCCCAGCCCCCACAAACACAGGCTCAGGGCAGGGGCCAAGGAGGTGACACAGGGGGGACTTCTGGCCAGACCCCACCCACACTCAACCCCCTCAGCAGGCGAGTAAGCAGCCATGCATCCAGGAAGCAGGACCGCCCATGCTGAGGATGTCCGTGCATACACACAGATGCACTCCTTCTTCTGGGATGCCAGCACCAACACCTGCATGCTTGCATGCTACCACACACACACACACACGCACACGCATGCACACGCTGGGGGACATGGCGGACGGGTCCTTGGCTGTAGCCCCAGCCTTCGTCCTTTTCTTGTGGGGAACTTGGTGCCGAGTGCTAACACTTGTGCCTCACAGGGAGGACTGAAGTGGGGCCAGGGCATGTCTAGAGGGTGCCAGAGGTGCACGGGGCACAGGCTCAGCCGTGTGAGGACAGTACCCCCAAGACTATGAGCACCCCCCCCACCGCCCCAGCCAGAAGAACCCTCCTGCCAGGACAGAAGGAAGCGGAGCCCCAGCATCACAAAGGGGTGCCAATTCCCCTGTCCCCTAAATCTCCCTGGCCCCCAGAACCCAGGTTACCTGCTCACCTCCCTGCCCATCCCCAGCCCACCAGGAACCATCTGCACGCTGCAGTCTGGAGTCCAAGTACAGAAGGAGGCTCTTCCCAGAGGCAGGGGATGCCAGCCCTGGCCCCAAGTCCCTCACAGCCTCAGAGAGGAGGGCATGGCTGGGGTGGGGTGGGGGCAAGCAGGAGCAGCCCCAGGCCTCGCTGTTCTCTATGGCTTTTTATTCCTATGTGATTCTACTGCTCACTCATATAGGGATTGGAGCCGTGGCGCACGGCGGGGGCAGCCAGCGGAGGGCTCAGACACTGAACAAAGAGGTCCAAGGAGACCAGGACAGCAGCCCCCGTCTCCCAGCGCAGGCTGCTAGCCTGGCCTAGGGAGGTCCTCCCCAGGTGCTCCCCTCCCCAGCCAGCTGCAACAGGGGGAGGGGCTGCTGGATCCCAGCACTGGAGACCCCCCACACACTGCAGGCTGGCACCAGGACCCGGAGTGCATCCCCAGAGAAATGGCTGAAGGATCTGGTTGGGGGAGGGGGGGCGGTTCGGCTGGGAAAAAGGGCCTGGCACAAGGAAACAAGACTCAGTGTCCTGTGTGGCTCCCTGGAAAAACGAGGCAGCTCAACCAAAGAAGGTACAGTCTGGCTAGGGACTGTCCAAAGACAGAAGGGAGGGAAGTCCTTGGTGGGGCAGGCAGCAAGCAAGTGCCCAGCGAGGAGACACCTCAGCAGGGAAGCCACCGAGGGGAGTGACAGCAGGACTAACGTCCTTAGGCCTGCCCTCCCTCGGGTCTCTGCTCACCCACATCAAGCGTGCCGGGCTCAACCCTCCCAGGCTCCTGTTTAGGTGAATCGAGGGCCCTGCAGAGACAGGCCAGCCAACTCCTCAGGGCCCCGGTGCAGGGGCTACTGGCGGCCACCACTCCGCTCCCGGCAGCCCCCTGCTGGTCTGTGCTCTGAGAGAAGACACACTGAGAACCAAGAGCGTAGTCCTTTTTATTTTCAGTCCTTCTTGCTTCACCCCACAGAAGAAACAGGCTTGGGAGCTGAGCAGAGGGGCTGCCTGGGGGAGAAGACTAGGAACAGCGAACTGGCCCAAGGGCCTGTCCTGGTCCTCTGGGGTACCTGCTGCCATGGCTGAAAGTAGGGGTGGAAGGGAGCCCCCATCTGCCTGGCCAGTGTGAAACTGGACACAGAGAAGAGGCCCCAGTTGGGAGGTGTGAGGGCCAACCAAGTAGCCACGGCTAAGGGAGAAGGGGCCCTGAAGCTTGGTTGGGCCCTGGGGACCAAACCTGGTCTGTTCCAGGACGCTGCCCTGCAGGCCTCTTCTGGGTTCCCCAAAACATGACCTACATCATCACTGCGGATGCAGGAACAGGAAGTGGGCGTCCATGACATTGGTGCCGGTCAGCCCCGTGTGCAGCAGGTGTGCCCCGCCCTGGAAGCGGCAGAAGAAGGTATGTGAGTCATTATGGGCTAGGAAGGTGGCCACGTCCAGACCCTCAGCGGCAGCTTGGCTGGTGAGCTCAGGCCTGACCCAGGCCCCGGCTGCCTCTGTGGGCCCATCCTGCCCATCAGTGCCGCCACTAAAAAACAGCACGCCAACAGTCCCCAGTGGCCACTGTCCCAGCTCCACTCCAACACGCAGGGCCAGCTCCTGGTTGCGGCCACCCTTGCCTGAGCCCTGCAACTGCACCGTGGGCTCGCCACCAGCCAGCAAGCAGACTGGGCCCCGAGCGCCCACCACAGCCTCGAGAGCCTCCTTCAGCTGCAGATCTGGGAGCTGGAGGTCAGCTGCTAGTTCACAGAGTCGTTCATCCTCCTCCACAGACACTCCAGCGCCAGGCAGGGCAAGGCGGGCTCCAGCGACTCGGGCCAGCAGCCCATAGAACTGGGCCACACGTTTCACGTCACCCTGTATGGCTGTGCTCAGCACCACAGCCCTGTATCCCAGCGCCTCAGCCTGCTTCTGAGCCTCGGCCAGTGCCAGTGCATTGGAGCCAAGGATCACGTTGAGGACGTGACCACAGGTGTGTGGCCCGTGGGGGTCCGAGTCGGCCCGGGCCAGCGCAGTCTTCACAGAACGGGGCAGGGCAGCGCGAAGGCCATAGCGACTGAGGATGTGCAGGCAGTCTTGCACGCTGTGGATGCTGGCCACAGTGGGGCCGCTGGCAATCACCTCCACGGGGTCCCCCACCACGTCTGACAGAATGAGGCTCACCACCTGGGGAGGGGTCGCAGAGGCAAGGCTCAGGCCCACCTGCTCCTTGCCTCAGGGCCCGAGAGGACAAACTGCCTTCATCTAGCCACATGTCTTCACACCACCCAGTGCACTTCCTCGCCCACTTCTAACCCCTCTCAAGTGGGCATGCAAAACACCTAGCCCTCTAGACTCCCATACCAGGCCTCTGCCCTTCATCTCCCTGGCACACGTGGGCCGAGTTCCACCAGCCCCGGACTGCCTGGCGAAGAAGGGCCCCACGCACCTGGGCAGGGTAGGCAGCCTGAGCCAGGCCCCCGCCCTTGAGCTGGGACAGGGCCTTCCGGATGGTGTTCAGCTCCTGGATTGTGGCTCCCCGGGCTGCCAGCAGCTTGGTTAGCGTCTGCTTCTCCTCCAGTGTGACAGGTGGGGTGGGGGCGGGCAGCAGGGCTGAGCCCCCGCCTGCAGAGACAGTGAAGGCTTTGGGCAGAGGGCACGGGGACTTCCCAACCTGGGGAGCCGGCAGGCAGTGCTCACTTAGGGATGTGGCGGCTAGAAAGAGGGGTTAGGGTGCCCCCGTGTGGACATACAGTGAATGCCCACACAGTCACCACAACCAAGGCACCTGAGGTTGAACTCTGCCTTGGGGTAGCCCAGGTCCCAGCAGACACTGGAAGAACTATTCCTTAAGACCTTGGAAGAGGAAACAGACCTGGAGGAGACAGCGGAAAATGAGGGAGGGGACTCAGGGAGCTGGAAACCGGGGTTCTAGCCCCAGGTGACAATGGTGCCTAGGGCAGCCACAACAGAGACGTTTTCCTTGCAAGACCTCAGCGAGTGGCTCCCTGTGTGCCCTCTCACAGTCATCTGACAAGGTCAGTTGAGCGGAGGGCCCCACAGCTCAGGGGAGGCCGCCAAGGAGTCAGCCATCCAGGTCTTCACTGCCTCTAATCTGTGACCTTGAGGGCTCTGACCAATGGTTCCTTGCACACCTGATACTGGGAAACCTCCCCGCTGCCGCACACACACACACACACACACCTTGAGGGCTCTGACCAACGGTTCCTTGCACACCTGATACTGGGAAACCTCCCCGCTGCCACACACACACACACACACACACACACACACACACACCCCTTGAGGGCTCTGACCAACAGTTCCTTGCACACCTGGTACTGGGAAATCTCCCCGCTGCCACACACACACACAGACACACACCTTGAGGGCTCTGACCAACAGTTCCTTGCACACCTGATACTGGGAAACCTCCCCGCTGCCACACACACACGCATGCACGCACACACACGCGCGCGCGCACACACACACACACACACACACACACACGCTGTCCTGAGCCAGCACGGCACCCTCACCTGAGATGAGCACGAGCAGCAGGTCGTCAGCTGTGAGGCCTTCGGCCAGCTGCCTGATGGCCAGCGCAGCCCGCAGAGCGTCCCGGTCCGGCANAGCGCAGCCCGCAGAGCGTCCCGGTCCGGCAGGTTGTCCTCCGCACCCTCGAATACCTGGATGCGGCTGTGTGGCTTCAGCAGCATCTCCCTCAGGGGAGAGAGAAGGGAGAGCCCGAGATGTGGTGGGCTCCGTGTCCTGCCTGGTTTCTCAGATGCACAGGTGAAGGGGATATGAACAAGGACGCCCACTGACACCCACCCTGGAGCCAGGCCTCTCCCAGAAGAAACTGGAAGCTAGTGAAGGAAGGAAGCCCTGATCCAGGCTGAACCTGGGCCCAGATTCCCCTCCAGACGAGAACAGCACCCCCAGGTTCCTTACTGCTTGCCAGCATGCTCCATGGCCGCACGGATCCCCTTGGGAACACTGATCACGCCCTGCACAAGATGCTGGCCCAGGAGCTCCTCAGCTGCAGCTGCCATGCCCAGCACAGCCTTGCCAAAGCCCACCAGGTAGAGGTTCTGCCTCAGCTGAAAGCTCCGGTCCCGCACCTTCAGCTCTCCGCTGTCAGGGTCCAAGGACAGGGCCCGCTGCAGCATGGGGCCCGGGAGCACTGCACCCACAGTGCTCTCAAACAGCTGCCGGGCCTGCTCTGCCAGAGCCATGCTACTGGCCAGGCGGGCCAATGGGCACCCCCAGAGGAGTGGGCCCGAGGGGGCTCTGGCCAAGTGACGCAGGACCTGCAGGGCTGCAGCCATGCCCCACTGCTCTCAGCACCTCTTGGCATCCATGGCTGCCTAGGAGGAAGAAAGCACTGGTTAGGCTGCTGCAAAACAGAGACAGGAGGCTTCAGGGCCAGTGGACCCCACAGCTGCTGCTGCTGCTGCGGGAATGGGCCATCTGCCAGACCCAAGAGAATCCCTAAGGTCCACAGCTGTCTGATCTCACTCCAGTCTTCTGAGCCCAGGCCTGCAGTCTAACCAACCATGTCCTCCTCTTTGGCAGGCCACGTGCCAGCTCTCTGGACACCCTGCCCAGAGTCCAGAGGTCCTGTTAGCAGAGCCCTCCTCCTAGACCACCTCCTTTGGCTGAGTTAATCATTCACAGAAGAAGAAATTACTATCCGTGGGCTTCCATCCTGCCTCTTTTCCACCTCCTGCACTTCTGAGCCTCGCCCAGGGCAACACCCCTTTCTGGCACTCCTTCCTTGCCTCTTTACCTCTTTACTTCAGTTGCAACAAAGCTGCTGGCTATGCCACCAACTGGAGCCCAGTGACCTCCAGGCTGCTCTGTTTCATTATCTCACAGGCCTGGGCTGGGGAGCCTGGAAAAACTAAGTCTGTGCAGGGAGGCTGTAGATTTGTCGGGACACTGACAAGCAGGTCCAGGCATATCCTTGGGCCACAAAGCCTGAAGAATCCCGCACTCAGGGCCAGCCCAGCCACAGCTTCAGGTTCAACTCTGACTCACAGCAGAACCTTTAAAAAGTCCTTAGACACCACATGACTCCAGGTACGATGGGGCCCAATCTGCAGGACAGAAAGGATGCCCTTCCACCTACATGGCCAGACCCACCCTTGCCAAGAACATGCCTTTTGCTCTAACATAACAAATCTTGGATCACACCACCCACAGGGGTGAGAGCCGCGTGGCTGGGGCAGGCAAAGGGCAGGCTTCTACTGCTGAGGCCAAATAGTCATTTTCCCCACTGGGCATGGTAAAAGCCAAAGAAGACTTGAAGTGAAAGTCAAGAGGTTGCGGAGTAGTTTAGGGACAATAAAGTGCTAAAGAGCTCATCTCTAATAAGGCGTTACTTTAATAAATTATAAATTTATTTTATAGTTATAAATTAATAAATGCCCACCACACATGCTGACTGCAGCAGCAAGTGTGGACGGAGCAGGGGAGTCAGGCTCCAGCTCTACCACAGGGACAGGTCCATTTCTCTCACTGGGTCTCCTGTGCAAAATGAGAGGTGAGATGAGACATCCCTGGGCTCTCTGAAGCTGTCCATTGTTAACACTGAAAACCTCGACTGCAAACATTGCTTTATCCTACACCAAAAAAAAAAACAAAAACAAAAAACAAAAACCTGGCAACGTCGAGCCTTGGATCACTTAGCCTTCATGGAGCTCAACTTTCCCATTAAGAGAAGACAAAACGTTCCCGACTCCAGCTGTGAACGGGGAAACACAGAGGGAGCTGCCATGGGGATTCAAAGCGGGCCCAGCAATTGCTGGCCAATGAGCACTAGCCATAAGTGGCTTCAGTCCAGTTCAGTAGCTCAGTCATGTCCGATTCTTTGTGACCCCATGAATCACAGGACACCAGGCCTACCTGTCTAACACCAACTCCCGGAGTTCACTCAGACTCATGTCCATCGAGTCAGTGATGCCATCCAGCCATCTCATCCTCTTTTCCTCCTGCCCCCAATCCCTCCCAGCATCAGAGTCTTCCAGTGAGTCAACTCTTCAGCATGAGGTGGCTGAAGTACTGGAGTTTCAGCTTTAGCATCATTCCTTCCAAAGAGATCCCAGGGCTGATCTCCTTCAGAATGGACTGGTTGGATCTCCTTGCAGTCCAAGGGACTCTCAAGAGTCTTCTCCAACACCACACTTCAAACGCATCAATCCTTCGGCATTCAGCCTTCTTCACAGTCCAACTCTCACATCCATACATGACTACTGGAAAAACCATAGCCTTGACTAGACGGACCTTTATTGGTAAAGTAATGTCTCTGCTTTTGAGTATGCTATCTAGGTTGGTCATAACTTTTCTTCCAA
>SJYQ01001217.1:0-18901 GCA_006410935.1 Redunca redunca
CCCCCCCGCCTCCCTCCTTCTTCTCCAAGCAGAGTTCAGAGACTGCCACTATAGTCTTGGACCTAACCTGGGAGCTTCACAATTGGGACTCCTTGATGAGAAAGGTATTTTGTGTGAACCCCTGGAGTCAGGGTCCCTAAGCCTGTGCTCTCCACCTCTTATCCTTCTTCCCTTCCCCCTCTTCATCTCTGTCTTTTCATGCCTCACTCCCATCCCATTCCCTCCTCTCCATCCCCCCTCTGCCCAGTCCCTTGCTTCCCTTCCTTTTCTCTGCTGTCCTCCACCCCTATCAACCGCCCTGTTTTCCTCCTTCCTCTTTTCCCCCTCTGCCCCTGACCTTTCTGTCCCTTTCCCCTGTTTCCTATCTTTTCTATCCCTCTGCTTCATCCCATCATCCCCCATTACCTTATTTCCTGCTCTTTATTAAGCCATGTTAGCAGTTCAAGAAGCTGTCTGTGCAATCTTCCCCTTCAGTTTGACCTTATATTGTGGTGACAGATGGAATATAAGCAAGCTGGCATCAGTGCTTAGACTTAGACATGGAAAGGGTCTGGTGGCTGCTACAGCCATTCCTGTAACTATTTTTTAAACGATGTCTGGAGGCTGGGAAGAGTCTTAGGACAAGTCCAGAAAAGTGAGAAAGCCTGGTTGATGCAATCGAGTAAATGAAGTTCAGTTGGGAGATACTGGTGTGATCAGGCTGAGGGGATAAAATGACCAAAGGATAGCAATCTCATAATGGACAGGAACTAGAAATCCCATGAATGGAAGAGCCTGGCGGGCTACACCTTGAGGTGGCAAAACAGTTGGACAGGACTTAGCAACTAAACAACAATAACTTCCATTTAAGAAGATGAAATGTAGCTTTTTGGAGAGAAAATCAAATTGGATCCCTACTTCTCACACCATATACAAAAGGCAATTCCCAAACAGATTAAAAACTTAAATGAGAAAAGCAAAACTTTAGAAATTTTAGGATATATAGGAAAATATCTTTATCACCTCAGGGGATTTCTTAAATGATAAAAATTTCTGAACTTAAAGGAAGAGATTGGTAAATTTGACTGCATTCAAATTCCTCCAAATTATAACATAAAGTGAAAAGATGATAAGTGCACACAAAAAGCTTCTAAAGTATCAATCTGGGTTCTGTGGAGGGTTTGCAGGTGTTCATTTTGTTGTTGTACTTCATAACTTATATGTGTTAACCATTTTCCTTTGTATGTATCGATCGTTAACATAAATTATTATAAAATAATAACAAAATGAAAACAAGCCACAAAATGAAGATGTTTCCCACAGGTAAACTAAGAAATGATTGGTGTGCAGAATACATAAGAAACTCCTAAAATTAATAAGAGGACAAATATTTTTTAATGAACAAAAGATATGAATGGGCACTTCACAGAAGAGAAAGAAAAAAATGCCCAAAACACACATGAAAAGATGTTGCAGACTCATCAGCAATAAGGAAAATGCCAATTAAAATTGATAATTATAACTTTATACCCACAAGTTGGCAAAAACTAAAAAGTCTGTACATCAAGTGTTGCTGAGGATGTGGGGTAGCTAGAGTTTATATACATTATAGTGAAAGTATAAGTTGGTGCAGTCTTCTTGGAAAACAACATTATCTTGTAAAGTTTAAATAGGTTGATGCCCTATGATCCAGCACTTCCACTTCTAGGCATATACTAGGGACACTCTTGCAGCTGTATATATATCTCTCTTAATCTACAAGTTCTTCTTTTTTGGCAATTAACTAAACTGGATTGTTTGTGCTGCAGAGTCCTAGTCTCTCTTGAACCCACTTCAGTCAGGCCCCACCAAAAATGTTCTCATCAAGGTCAGAAGCAACCTTCCCCTTCAAATCAGTCAGTTCTCAGTCCTCATCTTATTTAACCCATCATCAGTTGCTCAGTCTCTCCTCCCAAAAGCACTATCTTCACTCAGCTTGTCAGACAGGGAACTCCAGTTTTTAAGCCCATTCCACCTCTCAGAGCCTGAAGCAACTGAGGGACTTTCACACTTCACTTCACCTCACTTGCCACTCAGCCTCCAGTGCTGGCTCCTCCTCTCACTATCTCCCCTGAGGCATTCTTATCCACCTAGAGTACCTTAGAGATCTCTTACTGCCTCATAGCTTTAAATTCCGTGTATCAGTCAGGAAGGGCTGAATTATGCTGAGGTTACAAACAACCTCAAAATCTCAGCGGCTATATGTGGAAGCTAACACATACAACAAACTAGTGAATATAATATAAAAGGAGCAGACTTACAGATAAACTAGTGGTTACCAGTGATGGGGAAGGGGTACTATAGGGGTAAGAGAGTGGGAGGTACAAACTATTGGGTGTAAGATAGGCTCAGCTATGTATTATACATCAGGGGGAATAAAACCAACACTTTGTACTAACTATAAATGGGAAGTAACCTTTAAAAGCTATTTTTAAAAAACCCTAAGAACAACCAATCCAAACACAGTCAACTAGGCGTTCTCAAATAAAACAAGCACTTCAGCTATAGCCAATCAAATAATTTCCTTGTTTTCCATCTCTTTAAACATCTTTCCTTAAGCTCTTAACCACTTCTGGTTTGGCAGTGCCCAATTTGTTTTTTGCCCAAATAAACTCTTAAAATATGTTTCTAAGTCTCAGCAGCTCATAAAGACAGGTTTCTCACTCCACTTCTTGTCCATTGTGGGTTGGCTACATCTCTGCTCTGTCTTCACTCCAGGACCAAGACTGAAGGGACAGCCCTCACCTGGGACACTGCTGGTCTCACAGAAGTAAAGAGAGAACATGGCTATCACTTAATGGCTCTTAGTTCTGCCTAGGAATGGCACTGTCAATTCTCACTTTCCAGAGGGCAAAGCAGATTATGTGGCTAATGGTGAGGGCAATATGATAAGAATATAGAATCCTGTAAGGACGAATAGCAAAGAAAACTTTTGGGGGGCTTTGTGAGATCTTAGTTCCCCACCAGGGATCAAACCTATGCCCCCTGAAGTGGAAGTGCAGAGTTCTAACCACTGGACAGCAAGGAAATTCCCAATAGCATATCTTTTTGAAAAATAACAAAACTTTCCATACTATCTGTATCTATCAATGGGTATCGACCTCTCAAACTCAACACCTCCAAAACCCATCTCCAGATTCTCATCCTAGTCTATTCTCTCCATACCGACTATTTAGTTGATAGCAATGCATCTGACTGCCCCAGCCCAAATCCTGGAAGTCATTCTTAACACTGCTTCCTCACAGCACACCCAATCCATCAGGAAGTCCTGCTGGCTCTGCCTTCAAAATATATCCAGAATCTGACCACTTCTCCCTACATCTGCTGCTACTAACCTGGCGTGATCATCATCTTTTGCCTGGACAACTGCAATAGCCTCCTGTCTGGTCTCCCTGCCTCTAGCCTCCCTTCCCATCCCCTGCAGTCTATTCTTAACACAGCAGCCAGAGCAATCTTTTACAAATCAAAGACAGGACACATTACTCCCACTGCTCAAAATCCTCCAATGGCTGCCCATTTCTCTGAGTAGAAGGTGCAGCCTTTACAATGGTCTGTGAAGTCCTACATGCTCTGCATCTCCCCACCCAATCTAATGTTATTTCCCACTCCTCCTTCATTCACACACTTGCCTCCCTGCTGTCCTCTTGAATGTGTGTGTGCCTCTTTTGTCCACCTTAAGGCCTCTGCACTCGTTCCCTCTGCCTACAGTGCTCTCCTCCTAGTTATCTGCATAGGAGACTCCCTCACCTTCTTCAACTATTTCTTTCCCAGTTATGCCTCCCCTGACTTCCATATTTAAAATTGCAACACTCTCTCCGTTTCTTTAGCACTTCCAATTCCCCTTATCCTGCTCTATATTTTTTCCCAAAGCACTGATCATCTTCTTACAAACTATTTAATGTACCCTCTCTAGTCTTGTCTATCCCCACTAGAAAGTAACTTTCACAAGGACTCAGATTTTTGTCACTTTTGCTCCTTGATGTCTCTCAAACGCTTAAGGGATTGTCTGTCAGTAGGCACTTCATGGATATTTGTTAATTGATAAATGAACATGGGTAAAAAAAACAAGATGCAGAAGAATGCATACTGTGTGATACTCCATCAAGTTTCAAGACAAAATGTTTTAAAATATTGTTCAGGGAATCATACACACACATATGGTATATTATTGCNATATTAGTGCATATTACTAAGGGAATGGTGACATTTTGGATAGTGATTATTCTTAGGGTAAGGATGAGGGAGAACAGACATAAGACACTTAAATAGTATTAATCGTGTTCTATTTCTTAACTGGGGAGTTGGTTCATGGGTCTCTTTTATCATGCTTCCTCTTCCTAAGTTACATATGGCTTATATATAATTTGCCTGTGTGCATCAAATATTTTAGTTACAAAATGGTTAGACAGCGAACGAGTGAGGTTGGAACTAGCTGTAGAAGGAGTTGATGAATGGTATTCCAAACAAAGGAATGCAATGTACAAAGGCCCTGAGGTGGGAACAGTTGTAGTGTTGGAGGACTTGATAGGAAGCCAGCGTACCTGGAGAACAGTACACAAGGAAGAGGGAGGCATGAGATGAACTGGAGAGGTGTGCAGGAACCAGATCTTGAACCACAGTAAAGGGTCTGGATCTAATTCTAAGTGTGGTAGGAAGCCAGTGGAGGATTTTAAGCAGGTGTAAGACATGATCAAATTTATGTTAGCAAGAGATTTTGCTGTGGCTTTGGCTGGGCTTCCCAAAATACAAAGGAATACAGGCAAATTTAAGCCTTTAATTTGACTAGAGCATAATTAATAGAAATAAAGGGGGAATGGTGGTGGCATTTACTAAAACAGAAAAAACTAAATAAAGCCTAATGCAAAAGGGATGTTGTAAATCAGTTTGAGACTTGGAAAGGTGAGCAGGAATCAGATCATGAAGACTCATAAAACAAAAACATTGGGGAACAATTTGGTTTATGCCATGCGTGCATGCTCAGTCGTGTTCAACTCATTGTAGCCCACCAGGCTCCACCATCCACTGGATTCTCCAGGCAAGAATACTGGATTGGGCTGCCATTTCCTCCTCCAGGGGATCTTCCCTCCTGCATCTCCTGCACTGGCAGGCAGATTCTTTACCACTGAGTCACCTGGGAAGCCCCCTTGCTTTATAGATGCTTTCAAAGTTTTTAAGTTGCGGTGTGCCATGGTCAGATTTGCTTTCAGAAAAATCACTTTGGTAGCCAAGGCAGAAAAGCAGTAGAGAGCCTAACACTGGAGCAAGGGAGCCCAGTGAGGTTCCTGGGAACATTATCTGGCACCAGCTTGTGAGGCCTCAATTAGGGTTGCGACAGCAGAGATGGAGAACACAGATATGAAATATGTCAGGAAGTAAAATCAGTAGGAATCAATAGCTGGTAAGATACTGTGGGGAGAAAGGAATGGGGGTGGGGGTATAGTCAAGTATGATGGTTAGCACTAATTGGCCATCCAACTCTCCCTTGCTCCAGATGTATCAGGTAGATCTGCCACCAGATCCCAAGGAGGTGGCACCCATCGAAGCTAGAAGAAATCAAGAAAAGGAGCGACAGAGTCGATTCTTCAATGTGCGGACCAGAGTCATGGGGGTGAGTGGGCAGTGGGGACTTTCTCTGGACCAGGGGTCACCTCACTGTTACACCAGGAGAGGAACATAGCCGTGCCCATCACAGCCCCTCCCTGATTCGAGCAGACTGTAGGGTTATAAAGGAAGGGGAAGGGAAAAAGGCACCTACCCCCATGTGTGGTGAGGGCCTGAGAAAGAGGCCTAGAGGTGCAGGGGAAGAGGAGCCAGTGACAGCTGACTCTTCTCCAGTCAACTCTGGGCCAAGTGGTCTGGTTTTCAAGAGACAAGTAAATGGAGCCAAAAGAAGTCTATAAAGAATATTTGGTATTGCATGTATATGGCAAAACTCTCTGTAAGGCTACATAAGAAACTGGTAACTGATGGGAGGGACACTTACTCTTCCCTAAGCTGTACTCCCTTTTGCACTATTTTGAAATGTTTTAAATGAATTGTAATCAAAATAAAGAGAAAATATTGATAGTTTAAGAAAAAAAATAGATTGATGGGTGGGTGGATGAGTGGTGTGACTTGAGATCTAGTTGGCCAACGTTTCAAGGCCTGTTCTGTGCCAAGCACTGGGTTAGGCAATAGGGACACAAAGCTGACTAAGGCCCAGTCTCTGCCCTTAGCAAGCTCACAGCCTAGGAGATAATCAATAGAGGCAAAGTTCAAGGTAATGAGGATAGTGGGTCCTAGATGCTATGGGAGTAGCACCTGCTGGAGGGATCAGGGAAGTCTCAGCTGGTAAAAAGAGGAGAAAGAGTGTTCCAAGTGGAGGGAGCTGCTGGAGCAAAGGCCATCAGTATTAAACGCGTAAGATATGTAGAGAACTGTAAGCAGAGCTCCTTGAGGGTGGGAGAAGGGAAGAGGGTGAGAAGAGGCTGGAGGCAGAGGCTAGACCACTGAGGGACCTACAAACCATGGTGAGATGGTGGGACATTATCCAGTAGATACTGTGGATCCTATAGGAGGATTTTGAGGCAGATAAATTCTGAGCAGTCTGTGTTAGAGCATTCGAGGCCCACTGCTGGGCTCCTACCTTGATTTGGCCCATTTCTTTGGGATCAGGTGGATGTTGAAGCCCTGAACAACCAGGTGGAAGAACGAAAACTTCAGGAGGCAACAGAACGGAGCAAGGAGGCAGCTTATGGTAAAAAGCCCAAGGCCGGAGGCCAGCCAAGGGGGAAAAGCAAGGATCTGAGTGGGCTAAGGCAGGGCAGTTCTGCTCTGGAGTGTAGCCTGAGGTCTGGGGGGTGTGGTAAGACAAACCAGACGGGCCTTTGGGAGCAGTGGCTGTGCTGAGTAGGCTGTTTCTCCTGTGGGCCCTTCTCCATGCCCCTACCCACCACCCCCAGGTACCAACCAGGTGCAATATGATCTGGTGGCTCAGATGCTAGAGAAGGAACAGGCAGAATGGACATGTCGGCTGGCCAAGAAAATCCAAAACTTTAGAGAACAGAGGCAGCAACTCAAGAACAGGCATGAATTTGACTTCTGGAATTCAAACCAACTCTGGAGGGAGTTTCCAGCTTATTTTGGTGACAATGCTCCCTACTATGGCCAAGCCAGCCTGCAGTACTTCTCTGGGGAAGATCTGGAGAGGGCCGCATGTCTGAGAATGCAGCAGGAGCAGTTCCAATACAGCCTGGAGAGGCAGCTACAAGAGCAACAGCAAGCTAGAGTTGATGAGAACTGTGCAGGTAAGCAGCGAGGCCCTCCAGGCTGTGACCTGAGGCCTAGTGGGGAGCCATCCTGAGCTGAAGATCAGAACTGTGTGGGCAGGTCCAGTTTCATGTAAGGGCTGATACTGAAAGGTCCCAATCTCCTTCATCAACTGACAGTGTAGCCATTGATCCCTGATCAGCCTGGCACTCCATTACCTGAAGACAGCAGAGTAGAGACAAACCTAATGGTCCTGCCACTTACTAGCTAGTTTGGGGAAATGAACCCTCCTCTCTGTGTTTCAGTTTGCTTATCTTTAAAATGAGGAAATCATCCATACTACACAGCTCATGTGAGAATGAAATGAGATGCTGTAAGTAAAGCACAAGCATCAGTACAATAGTAGCTACAATAACCAGTAGCTACTATTACTCTGACATCTGTGGCCATGTTCCCCTCTTCCATTAGAGTAAGGGCAAGGACCATCTCTTACCTACTCACACCACTCACCTTTAAAACCACCCCTGTTGTAGCACCCTGTTTTGTTATACCACTTACCATAGAGGTATTTGTGGAATGTCTTTCTCCCCACAAATGTCAGCTCACTGAAGATGAACCACATCTCTCGTTTCCACCTCTATATCCGAGTTACCTATTACATTGCCTACCAGTGTCAGGAGTTCAACAAGATCATCATTGAATGAACAACTGAAGACCAAAATAAATAAGACAGGCACCCTGCCCTCCAGAAACCCACAGAACCAGGACTTCCAGAAAATCAGTTTAGAGTAAAAGGAAAAAATACATGCACAAGTTATTTACCAGCAAATATCTATGCTTTAACACTGCGTTAGGTACCATGATAGGTACTGTGATAGAAATATATACAGGACATCACTCAGTCATGTCTGACTCTTTGCAACCCCATGGACTATACAGTCCATGGAATTCTCCAAGCCAGAATACTGAAGTGGGTAGCCTTTCCCTTCTCCAGGGATCTTCCTCAACCCAGGGATCGAACCCAGGTCTCCCACATTGCAGGCAGATTCTTTACCAGCTGAGCCACAAGGGAAGTCCAAGAATACTAGAGTGGGTAGTCTATCCCTTCTCCAGAGGATCTTCCCAACCCAGGAATTGAACCGGGGTCTCCTGCATTGCAGCCGGATTCTTTATCAACTGAGCTATGAGGGAAGCCCATAGGACACAGGGAACATCAAGATGGGAGGGTCAGTTCTCACAGGGGAAGGGAAGGATGGTAGGGGGTTGGCACAGGCCAGCTGTCAGGAACCAAATTTTAGAAAGCTGGGTACAATTTTGGCAAGGGAGAGAGTGAGAATGAGAAAAGGCCATTCTAGGCAGAGTAGGCAGCAAGAGGAAGAGCTAACCTTTATTGAGTACTTACTGTGTACCAGACACTGTGCCAAGCTTTCTACCATGTATTAACTTATTTCATCTTCAACAACCCTATGAGGCAAGTACTAGTGATATCCCTATTTTCTGTGGAGGTAACTGAAAGAACTGAAGAACAGAGATATTAAGTAAGTTGCCCAAAGTTATAGAGCTAGTGGGTCATGGAGGGGGGAAGTGAACTCAGGTGGCAGGTTGGCTCCAGAGCCTGCACTCTTGATTGCTACACCATACTTGCTCTGCCACCATTGAGAAAATGGGGACTCAGGGGCCAAGGGAGGTTTCAGAGAGGGAGTCGTCAATAATGTCAAATGCCCTCAGAGAAGTTCAGATAGGAAAAGAAACCTATTAGATTGAGAAATTAGGAGTATTTGGTGATTACCAAATCACCAAAAAGTAGCTGCAGTGGCACCAGGGGCCAGCTACCTAGTGACAGTAGGCAGGTGTACAAGAAGGTAGAGTTAGGCAACAGAACAGCAGAATGCTGGGGGAGAGTCTGTGTAGTATCATGAAAGGAGCATGAGCTGATTCCTTGAGATATCTGGATTCTAACTTACTAAGTGCTGGCTGTGTAACCTTAGGCATTTTACTTCACCTCTGGACCTCATCTGGAAACTTGGGGTGACCTTTCCTCTTTGAGTTGCTATGAAGACCAAAATGAAACCAGGCACCCCTATCCTCCCTTCCCCTGCCATCCAGTCTCCAAAGTCTGTCCCTGTGCCTCTCCAGAGCCAAGCCTTCAACCTATGCTCTGGACCCCATTCCCCCTGCCTCCCATGCAGGCTGTGCTCGCTCAGGTACACCCTGGCCCTGAGGTTCTCAACACTTTCCACTGACCATATTCTGTGAAGGCTATAAACATGCTTATGTCTAACCCTTTTTAAAAAAATACTTTTTAAAATTTTTATTTCTTTTTGGCTGTGCTGGGTCTTTGTTGTGCACAAGGACTTTTTCTTGTTGTGGAGCATGGGCTCTAGGGTGCATGGCTTCAGTAATTGTGGCACATGGGCCCAGTTGCCCCGAGGCATGTGGAATCTTCCCAGACCAGGAATTGAACCCGTGTCCCCTGAACTGGCAGGATTCTTAACCACTGGACCAACAGGGAAGTCTCTGTATAACCCTCATTAAGAATAAAACAAAAGCCTCTCTCCATTCTGATTCCTCTAGATGTTATGAGCTAGCTCTTTTCCTTTACAGCCATACTTTTTGAAAAATCTGTCTCCACTTGCTGTCATTCCTTCCTAACTTTCCAATCACACTTCAACTCCTGAGATCTTATTTCTCCCCACACACCTGCACTGACACTACTCTTACAAAAATCATCAATGCCCTTTTTGTTATCAGGTACAAGAGGCTCTGTTGTTCAGTCTTTTCTCCTTTACTTGGACTTTCTTGCTACACTTGACTCTTATCACATCTTCCTTCTTAAACCTCTCTCTTCCTTGGCTTCTGTGACAGCATATTCTGCTATAGCTCCGATCATTCCTCTTCTGTCCACACTTTGTGGATTCCTCTTCCTTCTAGACACTTTGTCCTTGGCACACTGCTCTCCTTACCCTGCATACTTGCCTCAGGTGCCCTCGACCCTCATTCTGGTTTCGGTTATATCACCATCTCTATGCTGAGGACTCTTTACCTGCAGTCAGATATCCAGGTGGCTGCTGACCACCTCCAATTCAGCTTCCTAAAGAGAATTCATCAGTGCTCCCTAATCTGCTCTACATTCTGTATCCTCTAGTTCCAGAGGTGGCCACATCATGCGCGGAGTCATCCCAGCCACGACCCTGGGAAGCATCCAAGTCTTTTGCTCTCCCTTACCCCCTAATCCAATCCATCAAATTCTGCTGATGAAACCTCCATATATTTCCCCTGCATCCTATCCATCACTGGCCTGGTTTCAGCCCTCTCAGCCGGCCTACTGCCATAGCCTCCAAGATGGCTTCCCTACCTCCACTGTCTCCCACCAGCCTCACTGTCCTCTATACTGGCACCAAAAGGAGCCTTCTAAAATGCAAATCTAACCATGTCACCCCCTTAGTTAAAATCCTTCCATATTCGCCATCACCTTCAGAGTCAAGTTTCCAGTCCTTAGTCTGGCCCCTGTAGAGCTCCCTAATCACTTGCATTTTATGCTCCAGCAAGAGCAGACTACTTACAATTTAAGATACAGATCAACTGTTTCTTCATTTCCGTATTTGATATTTACCGAGCACCCACTATGTACCAGGCTCTGATATAGGTGCTAGTGTATGGCAGTGGATAAAACAGACAAACGTCCCTGCTTTTACAAAGGTTACCTTGTAGTGAGTAGAGAGACAGGCAATAGACAAAAATAATTAAGTAAAATGTAAGGTATATTGGATGGTGATAAATGCTAGGGAGAAAAATAAATCAGAGGAGGAAGGTAAATGTTGGGGTCAGGCAGGTGGCAATTTTAGGTAGGAAAGACAGAAGGCCTCACTGAGGAGCAAAGTGAGCAAGACCTGAGGAAGCAAAAGAACATGAGACAAGAGCATCATTTATTACAAATCCCTAAGGCAGAAATGTCTGGCATGTTCTAGTAACATCATGGAGACCACTGTAGCTGGAATGAAGCACTTTCAATACTTTTGCTCATGCTGTGCCTGCAGCCTAGCCCTTAGTCTGAAGCTCAGAGATGAAATAATTTCCCCAGGTCACACAGCTCTGAAGCAACAGAGCTGGCATTGAGACCCAGGTCCATTGGAAGCATCTTTCAGTGAGGCACCTGAGAAAACCTTGTGGCTATCACTTTTATTATCCCTAGCCCCAAAGAGTAGCTGCGTCCACACATCCCTACAATGAGGACATTACCCCACTCCCAAACATACATAGACATAGCTTGCACAAGCATAAACATACATTCACAAAGCTTGCTGAACAAATGGCTGAATGACAGTGCCCTGGCCATATTTCTTTGTGTAGACATGCTTGATGACCAGCTACGCCTAGCTGTGGACACGCGGGCCGCCCAACTGGCCAAGCTGGAGGAGTCCTGCCGCATAGCCATGATGGCTGCCACGGCCAATGCCAACAAAGCGCAGGTATGTACAGCATAAGAGCCATCCAGGGCATCAGGCTTCGCCAATCTACCAATCAAACCAGCCCTCTCATCTACCTGGGGACTTCCCCCTTCACCCTAGGGCCCTCTTAGGGCAGGAGGTCCCCTTCCCCACCTCCAGGCTCAGGATGACCTGAAAACAGAACACTGCCCTCCCGCTTCCAGAGGGCAGAGGAGTTCCCTGCCCATTCCACCCCTTCCCCCACCTTAAGTCACTCAAAGGCCATGCAGTATCTCTTCCTTCTCTCCCTTAGATGGGGGAGAGTAGGGCCATGTCTCCCCCTCCCCCTGTGACTGAGAGCTCCCTGAGGCTGGGCATCCAAACACTCACATTTGGGGGCCCCACCAGGCAGCTAAGCTGGCTGAGCGGCAGCGCCGTGAGCATCAGCGACAACAGGAGGCAAACCTCGTGGAGGTCCAGAACCAGATCACAAGTGACCTACTGGCTGAGAACCCACAGGTTGCCCAAAACCCCGTGGCTCCCCACAGAGTCCTGCCCTATTGCTGGAAGGGCATGACTCCGGAGCAGAGAGCTACCATCAGGAAAGTACAGGAGACACAGCACCATGAAAAGGAAGCACAGCGCCAAGCTGAACAAGCACTGGATGCCAAATGGGAAAGCCAGGCCATAAACTTGGCCCAGGCAGCGATGGAGCTAGAAGAGCAGGAAAAGGAGCTGTGTGCTGAATTTCGGAGGGGACTGGGCTCCTTCAACCAGCAGCTGGCTAAGGAGCAAAAAGCCCAGTGAGTTCTAGGGGGTGGCAGCAAGGATGAATGCCAAGGGAGGGTAGGGAGGGATGGCAAGGGCCAGGGAAAGCCCATTAGCTGAGGCCTTTGGATTTCTTTCACAGGCAGAATTATCTGAATTCAATAATCTATACCAATCAACCTACAGCCCAATATCATCTGCAATTCAACACCAACAGCCGCTGAGCTCAGGACTGTCCTCTCCCACCTCCACCATCAAGCTCACAGAAGCTAACAGAGAAAAAAATGCTGCAGACCCCCCCTCCCCAATCCATTTTCCAGTGGAAGAAAGCTGAGCCAGTACCCCACCTCTGACCCTGGGTAATAAAGTTATTCATTAAAATCAAGGTTACATGTTGTAATAGGACACAAAAGGTGTAAGGTACTCCATTTCCACCTCACCCATGGGTTCTGAGCATCCAACCCTGTCAGTCTTCACCCATTCATATTTCTTCCCCATGCCAGCTCCCCCAGCACACAGTGCTGCTCACTCCTCCATGAGAAACAAGAGACTTTATTAGGCACACAGGGTGACTGATAGGCAGAGGTTACAAAATGGCTACTGGGCTTCCTTCCAAACTGGAGTAGAGCACTCCAGCAGGGGGAGGGACAGAGGAACCTTTGTTCTCTCTGTCTTCCCCCTTCAAGGCTGCATGCGGATGGCCCCATCCAGCCGGATGACTTCTCCATTGAGGAATGAGTTCTCGATGATGGCCTGTACCAGATGAGCATACTCGGCAGGGTCACCAAGTCGGTTGGGGAAGGGCACCTGGCTGGCCAGGAAGTTGCGCACTTTATCTGGGAGGGTGGTCAACAGCGGGGTGCCAAATAGGCCTAGATAAGACAGCCAGAATCAGAGACCCACCCTCACTTTTATATTTACCTGGTCCTTCCTCACCGTAACTCTACTTGTGCTTCCCTATGTCCAGAGATAGAAGGCTGCTGGTGTTTAGATGGCAGATACCTTCCCTGCTCAATTGCCCACAGATCCCACCCAATCCCAGGTGTGGCAGGGAAGGGATACGTCTACCTGGAGCAATGGTCATCACCCGGATACCCATGGGAGCCAGATCCCGAGCAATGGGCAGTGTCATGCCCACTATGCCCCCCTTGGAAGCAGAGTATGCAGCTTGTCCAACCTGGAGAGGGAGTGGAGGTCATAGGGGGCAGGGCCCCCAACAAGTCACCAGGGTACAAGCCTTGTCCCTACTCACACACCTGGCCCTCAAAGGCAGCTACGCTGGCCGTGTTGATGATGACCCCACGTTGGCCTCCCTGGTCTGGTTCGTTCTGACCCATCTCACCAGCCACCAGGCGGATCACATTGAAGGTGCCTATGAGATTCACCTGGAGGACCAGAAGAGACATGATATAGGATTTGAAGCAGAGGTAGCCTTTTGTGGGTGTGGGGACACTCACAGTCAGATACTTCTTACTACTACCCCTAGAGAACCTCTAAGGCCTTACATTGATAACTCGCTGAAAGTCCTCCAAGGTATGGGCCTGGCTTTTCTTTAAGTTATATGTCTTGCTGGCCACTGCAATGCCTGCACAGTTGACTGCCACATCCACACGGCCAAACTTTTCTCTTGCTAGAGTCAGGGCTGCTTGCACATCCTTCTCTGAGGTCACCTTCAAAGGGAAAAGTGGAGAAGGTATTCATCTACCATCACACACATACCACTAAATCTTGCGGGGGTGGGGGGCACAGGGCAAATCCAGTCTTCGAGTGACAACAGAATTGTGTAAACAAGGGAGAGGCCAAGGAAAGAAAACTCTAGAGTGAGACAAAGGTGAAAATGTTAGGTATTACAGAGCAGTGTTTCAAAACATCTTTGAAATCTATACCCTCTTTTGATAAACTTACATACCCCTGGAGATTCTCAACTGCTTTGGATCAGATAAGTTGTGAGAATTATTGATATGAAGATAAACTAGCTTTTGGGTACCCCTACTTGCTAATGTGATTTCGTCAAGCTTTATTTTCTGTAGTTTGTTTCAGGATAAATTTTTTGACTTTTTAAATATTAAAATTACAGGGCACAATAACTCTATATATCTCCTTAAGGAGATTCTGATATGGCTAATCCCCAACCTCCCTCCCAGCCCTCCTCCCTGTTGTGAATCACAGCTTTAGAAATTCTTTATCCAGAGGCATATGAAAACAGCTCAGACCAAAAGGGAAAAGGAGATGGGTCCACTGCCCACATAGACAGGCACTTTTATGAAAAGGAACCCCATGGGAGAGGTGAGGTAACCCCACTTACGTCGGCTGGGGCAAAGGCGCAGCTCTTCCCTAACTTCTTGGCCTGGGCCTCCCCATCTGAGTTGGGCAGGTCCAAAAGTACAGCAGTGGCCCCCTGCCCCACCAGTCGCTCCGCTGTGGCCAAGCCTAGGCCTGAGGCTCCGCCGGTTATTAAGGCAACCAGACCCTGTGAAGAGGAGCTCGGTCAACAACTACACGGTGTGGACCACCCCCACCCATCCTCCAGGCTTCTGCGAGGGAGGCTCCCGGTCACCGCCGCGACTTGACCCAGATGTGTCTCCACATCTTAACGATGGGACCCTCTGGGTGTCTCATTCTCAGACAGCCATCCGGTCACCCCACATGCACGTGCCCCGGAGAGTTGACCTTCACCTCCCGAGCCCCATCGTCGCAATAACAGGCCTAGATAAGAGTGATGCTTTCTCCCAGCACCGATCTCTCCCCGCTGGTTCTACGGCTGCGCCGTCCCAGTGGGTGCAGAAGGGCGAAAACCCGTTTACCTTCACGCTCCGACATGCAGCTGCCATCTTGCTCAGGCCTCTCTACAGGGCTGGACTGTCGGGCATTCGCTGATTGGCCGGGGCGGAGCCGCGGGGCGGGGCCGGCGAGGTGGGCGGTCCGCCGCTCAGCCAAACAAGTGGGCGCCGGCCTCTCACGTCACCCGCCGCGGGGGCAAGGCCGGCCCGGGCAAGGTCCAGGCAGAGAGTCTCTACACGCGGGGAAAAACAACGAATAGCCTTGTTGCAACACTACCACACCCCCGGGCCTTTGGTCAGGCCTGCAGTTCTGCTGGGGGGAGGGGGACAGGAGATTGAGAATGTGTTCCTTACTCCTCGGAAAAAGCCTCCGTTCAAGTATAAACATATCGGAGAGACTCCTGTATGCCAGTCTCTGTGCGGGGCACTAGGGATAATAGAGGAATGATAAAATAATCAGAGGAATAATAAAAAGTTCATGCCTTCTGAGAGGGAAGTTGGAAAGTTCAGTTGGAAAAAGAAATAATTTCAGTACAGACACAGACAAAGGAAGGGACAAAGAACCAGATTCTAGAACCCAGGCATGGATATACAAAGATGGTGATTGTGAGCGCCACATACAGAGAAATATGTTGAGGAAGCGACTGAGAAGAACAGAGATGACCGACAGGTTTTCAGAGATACGGATGTGGAAAGCCATAACAAGAGAAACTAGAAAACGACATTCTGAGACAGCGGCTGAGAAACACAAACCCAAAGAGGCATAAGCAGAGAAGCAAAAAACATCTTTGAGCCTTTGGTACTGTCCTCTATGTCTAACCACCTATTTTAAACCCCAAAGCCTAGATCACACATTTCACACTGGACCTCAACCAGAGATTGTCATTTAAGACCCAGAACACCCTAAAACATCTTTTCACCAGTATCCTAATTATAATTCTGAGCCTACCTTATCTGACTTCTTTATATACTTCTCCCCAAACCAAGGTCTTCAGACCATAACCTTAGTCTACATTTTCAGCCTCATTGAGCTGTGTATTTCCTTTATTTTAAGTATCTCTCTATCTGGGTTCCCACCCAGGAAGACTTCCCTCTGGGCCTCCTAAATGTTGACTTACTACCACACTCATGGTCACTACACCATATCCATGGATTTAGTACTAGATTCACAATCTTTCAGAGAACATAAAGCGCCCCCATCCCTCAGTGATATCACTCTTAACGGAGCCAAATATGGTCCAACCACAGTGCCCTGTTTATGCTCTTTCTTTTGTTTTTAATTTTTATTCAAGTGTAGTGTATTTTCAATATTGTGTTAGTTGCGGGTGTACAGCAAGTGAATCAGTTATATATAAACATATACCCACTCTTTTTTAGATTCTTTTCCCATATAGGCCATTACAGAGTATTAAGTTTCCTGTGCTATACTGAAGTTTCTTATTGGTTATCTATTTTACACATGTTGTTGTTTAGTCACTCGTTCTGTCCAACTCTTTTGTGATCCCATGGACTGGAGCCCATCAGGCTCCTCTGTCGGCGGGATTTCTCAGGCAAGAGTAAGTATTGGAGTGGGTTGCCATTTCCTTCTCCCAGGATCTATGACCCAGGGATCGAACCCGCATCTCCTGCTTGGCCGGTGGATTCTTCACCATTGAGCCACCAGGGAAGCTATTTTATGTATAGTAGTTTTTATATATTAATCCTAGTCTCCCAATTTATCTTCCCACCCCAGCTGTGTTCATCTTTGAATTAGCTATTCTCTCTGCCTGGAATGCTCTCCTGATCTTTGCATGACTGTATTTGTTGCTGCTGTTGTTGCTATTGTTTGGTCATTCAGAACTAAGCTTCAATGTCACCTCCTCTCCCTCACCTCTCAAGCTGTGAGCCACTTAGTTGCCATTCCATTGCGCTGGAGGATGTCATCAAGAGGACATAACCTCAGGTTGACCACAGAGCTGGACCCAGGCATTGGGACACTCCATACCCTGCTTCTGTCCCTGGAATATGCTCACTGTTCCTACAGTTAGAGCTGTTTTAAGGACATAGCCTTGAGAGAATAAGGTGGTGTTGGGACCATCTGGACTGAATACCACCTAACTGAATCCCATGAACCCCTCTATATAAACTTTTAAGATTCTGGCAGGTGGGTGTGGAGATTACTAGTCTTTTGGTCACCCAGAACAAACCTTAGAAGTTCCCTTGCTCATTAAATCTGCCACCTACCAATCTGGAATGGTCTGCCTCTTTCTTCAGTCTCTCCCTGCCCTTCCTGTTCAGGGGCCAGTTTTTTGAATCAACACATTGCATATTTGAATTCTCTGCATAGTAATTACAGGTCCACCATCTTTTTCCAAACTTGGGGCTAGATATGCTTTGGAATTCGAAATTTTTTCAATTCTGAAGACACATACCCTATATTACATAATTCTATATACTGCATATACTCTATACATAACTACCGAGAAAAGTCTGGAGTGTCGCTTATTATTAAACATTAGTAGTTCTAGAGGCAAAAATATGAAAATTTACATTGAATGAATCAAGACTACAAATAGCCTTATACTATTTCAGGTCAGGTTTTGTCACCTAATGAGTTTGGGCTCCAAAGTATGAAAAAACAGCCTGATACTTCCCAGAACTTTTGGCATTGTGGAATTGTGCCTTAAGGATTTTAAGTCTTGTCTAACCTGGCCTTGTTTGTGTGAGTGTTTGTGTGTTCTCCGTGTGCTGGAAGGTAAACCCCATGGCAGCAGGGTCTTGTCCTTTACCTCTTGGCTACCTCATGCTAAGAACACTGCCTGACATGTACTATACACTCAATATGAATTAAGGAATAAATCAGTCAATCTTGGGAGAATTTGCAGGCCCAGCTTCATGATTCTTTCACGAAGAATTATGCTCAGCTCCAAGGACCTTCACCTCCTTTCTACTTTAACCACCTCTGTCTAAACCACACTGTTAACCTTGTCATGTCCTGGAAAGATTCCCCCATATCTACAAACCACCGCCTCTGAATCTGACCATGTTCTCCCAATCACCTCAGGTCTTCTCTCCACCACTTCTTTTATATCCTTGCACCCTGTTGATCTGTGGGCCTTTCTATTTTCTCCAGCCCAGCAGCTTCTTCCTGCTTTTCTTCTGGACAGTGTAGATGCTCTCTCATTCCTCCTCTTTTTACCCATTCCCACCAGTGTCCTCAACCCATTATCCCTTGGCATCCTACCAATTCAACTCCTTGAATTTTCAGCACAGACTCTGATACCAGAGGTCTGGGTTTGAATCTCAGCTTCATCATTGGCTAACTGGATGACCTTGGGAAAGCTACTTGAATGTGTCTCTTTATCCTCTTCCATAAAATGGATAAAATCAAAGTACCTCCTTTGTAAGGTTGTTAGGAATATGGTGCCGTTCCTCAGATTTAACCTGGCTGAAACAACCTCAGCTCGGCCCCCACGAGGCGGAGCCCAAGCACGGCAGAAGCCCAACTCAGTGAAAGCTCCCGAGGTGGAAGCTGAACTCAAGAAAGCCCAGCGCAGTGGAAGTGACAAGAAGCCCCGCGTGCTGGAAACTGGGACAACAAAAGCAAATTCGTCAGAAAGGTCACACAGCTCGGGTTCCAGAAGACCTCTGATTAAGGTAGGAGGTCCTCGCTCCTATGGC
>SJYQ01001217.1:18982-46615 GCA_006410935.1 Redunca redunca
CCCGCCCCCCACACCAACCCCCACAAACAGGCGAGCAGCAATGGGTGCAACTGAGGGACTCTGGCAAGGGCTCCTCTACTCCCCAGTGTGTCCAAAGGTTGCACCATCTGCTATGCCCTAGCAGCTGTTGCCCAAGTGGGTGAGGGTTCTTCTGTCCTTAATCTCCTTTGTGCTAAGGATCAGGCCAATGAAAATTGTGGGCACAGGTCAGGTATTTAGCAGATTTTCTGGCAGATTATGAAGGGGATTCTTTGGCACATTTTTCCCACTGCTTCTTCCTTCCATCCTCCAGCTCCTCTCTCCATCTATGCCACTGCTTACAAAGTATTAGGCAGGTCATCATCTTTCCATTCCTGAAAATTGTGCTTGAAACCATTTACCTAAGATTTGGGACTCAAACCCACGTGGCAGGGACTCTGTGCTATGCTTAGTCACTCAGTTGCATCCAACTGGGACTTGAGCCCAGCCAAAACCCACGGTGCCTGGTTTCAGGACCTAATGAAGCTCAGGTTCTTGATGTCTCATTGAAAAAAAAAATCAATGAGAGACACAGCAATAGGTAAGAGGTAGATTTGTATGGGTTCAGAGAGAAGCACTCTACAAGAGTGTGGGCCATCACAGAGGGCAAGTGCGGTGGCCATGGAATGTGGTGTGGTTAGTTTTCATGAGCTGGGTGATTTCATATGCTAATAAGTGGGTCATTCCAACAAGTGGGGGCCTACCCACTCCTGGGTCTCTTGACAGTGCCTTGGAACTGTCCTGTCACCTCTGGGTGTGTCATTTAGCTTACAAATTGAGGATCAAGGTTTAGTCATCTTGGATCCATTTTGATTTTAATTGGTTTATGTTATGCCCTTGGGCTATGTCGTTCTTTCAAAAGTTATGCCCTGACCTCTTCCCTCCTGTTTCATGCTCTTTTCCTGGGCCCACAATGTTGCCCTACAGTCTTCTGGAGGGACAACCAGAAAATAGCGGGCCCTTGGGAGAGAAATACTGTATAATATCCAATCTCTCTAGATATTCAGGCCTTCATCTTCCATGTTTCCTACAACATGTGCAACAACGTTTCTCAGTGAACCCATGAGGGCAGATGACAGGCACACAATGCCTGCTAGAAGTCCATCTGTTGGTGGCATCCCTTCAAGGGCAATTGGGCTTCCAGGGATAATGTTTGCCACCTTGGGAGTTAGCTCTGGAGGCTTTTTGGGCCCAAACTCTTACCATGGTCTCCTAAAGTTACAAACACATCCCCAGATCAAATCTTCACTCCACTTTTATAGAACATCTAGTCTATTGCCTCTTATCAATTTGTTCTTAAGCCACTTAGTAACTCCTACAACCAGGACCCTGCCCCCTTGTAAGCAACATCACTCCACCCTGCTTATTATTAAAATACTCTAATGTCCTTAACAGGACCAGATAGCCCACTCCTTTGTCATTAGTTCTGTTATTGCCTGAAGTGGGTCTATGACAATGAAATGTTTACCATTGGAAACACCCTAATTGCTCTTATGGAGGACTAGGGGAGGAAATCGGACTTCCCTGGTGGCTCAGATGGTAAAGTGTCTGTCTGCAATGTAGGAGACCCGGGTTCAATCCCTGGGTTGGGAAGATCCCCTGGAGAAGGAAATGGCAATCCACTCCAGTACTACTGCCTGGAAAATCCCATGGACAGAGGAGCCTGGTAGGCTACAGTCCATGGGGTTGCAAAGAGTCGGACACGACTGAGCAACTTCACTTTCACTTTCAGGGGAGGAAATCAGTGACTTACATTCCCTCAGAGCAATAAGAGGATAAGGCCTGTGGCTGTTTTGCCAGGTTCCCAGTCTCAGGGCACAGGCTTGGATTGCTTTACATCATGATATCTATTCCCATCATCAGTGGACAAACCGGCAATGAGTTAAGATTACAATTCCTTAATCCTACCCAGCACTGGTCACGCTAGAGACCTTGGGGACACCCAACTCCAGTCTGTGGGTTCCAGGAGGTCAACCTGCGTTGACCTGCCTAGAGATCTGGTCCTCAGAAGGTTGTCACACCTCAACCTGCTCGGGGATCCGCCAGTCCAGGAGTCCCAGGAGATCGACATGCCTTAACTTGCCCAGGGACCCAATTCTCGGGAGGCCGACATGCCTCGACCTGCCTGGGGATTCAATCTCCAGGAGGCTGTCATGCCTCGGCCTGCCTGGAGATTTGCACCCTGACCCGGGGACGGCTGGCTCTCAGGTTGCAATGGTACCGGGTAGGATAAGCTTCAGAAAGACTCACCCCTAAGGAAGTCCACCCATGGAAATAGAAGGAAGTCTATTAGTTATGGGACTGTGCCTGGTCTCAGCAATAACTCAGGAGTCCAACAATAACCCCTTTGCCTTTCTGGAAAGTCTAAAAGAAGCCCTCCAAAAGTTTACCAATCTGGACTTAGATTCTTACGAGGGACAGGTGATTTTAAAGGACAAATTCCTGTCCCAATATGCATCAGACATCAGGATAAGGTTACAACAGCTACAGCAGCAGGACCCTGCTGCCTCTTTAGATGAGATGGTCCAGACAGCCACCAATACCTGTCATAACAGAGAACAGGAGAGGGAGGCCAAGGCCCAGGAAAGGGAGAAAAGGAAAGAGGCAAGGCATGCCCAGATGCTGGGCGCCCTCCAGGGAAACCCTGTGGCAAACCCTGAGTCCTTGAAGGACAAGGCATGAGTCAAATGCCCAATCTGTAGACAGGCAGGACATTTGGGCCAAAGAGTGTCCAAACCATGACAGGTCTCCTAAAACAGCTTGCTACAAATGCCATCAATTGGGACATTGGGCAGTACTCTGCCCTCGGGACCCAAGAGCCTCAAGGTCAAGTGCCAAGCCTTCCCTCATGATGGTTCAACAGGACTGAAGCTGCCGGCTCCAGCTAGCCCGCCTGTCACAGATAACCATCATGGGGCTGGAGCCAAGGGTGCAACTGGATGTGGCAGGTAGCTCCAAGAATTTCTTGGTTGATACAGGGGCTACCTACTCTGTCCTGACCTCCTTCTCCTGAGCCTTCTGCTCCCAAACCTGTACCATTTTGGTTGCTATAAGAAAAGCAATTACAAAAAGATTCACTTGAGCACTTGGCTGTTGGGATGGACAAATATTTTCCCACCAGTTTTTGGTGGTTCCTGAGTGTCCTACTCCCTTATTGGGAAGAGATCTTTCCCTGCCTTCAAAATCTTGCAGCTATTGCAGTCCTGATAGAAGATGCTTTAAAACTCTCTCTTGGGGGCAAACTAACTATTTTTACCAGCCACCAAGTGAAACAACTCCTGAATGGGAGAGGCAATTTATGGATGTCTGATCAAGGGATCCTCAGATATCAAGTAGTGCTGATGGAAAATCCAGGCCTGACTATATTAGCTTGTGAGGTTCTTAACCCAGCTACCCTCCTGCCTACCCCTTTCACTCTTTCCTAGAAACCTTGGACCACTGGACAAAACCCCGAGAGGGATTGTTAGATCTTCTGACCAATCCTGAGGAAATCTGGTACACTGATGGAAGCAGCTTTGTCTTTGATGGAAAAAGAAGAGCCAGATACGCAGTAGTCTCCAATTTTGAGACCATAGAGGCTAAGCCTCTGTCACCAGTTACTTCAGCCCAATTAGCTGAGCTCATAGCCCTGACTTGAGCTTTAGAGCTGGGAAAAAGAAAAAGAGTATTTTCTTTTTTTTCATTTATACTGACTCCAAGCATGGCTTTCTGGTGCTACATGCACATGCTGCTATTTGGAAAGAAAGAGGCCACTTGACCACCGAAGGGTCCCCAATCAAATATGGTGATCAAATCCTTAGGCTTTTGGAGGCAGTCCATCTGCCCACTGAGGTTTCAGTCTCCTATTATAAAGGACACCAAAAAGGAAGCACAGAAGTGGCACAAGGAAACCAAGCAGCTGATCAGGCAGCTAAGAGGGCAGGATTACAGAACAATGACCTAATAGGGGTTGCCACCTTAGTTCCACAGACTAATTTGTCAGAAACTCCTTCATATACTGAAGGTGAGACTCTTAAAGCTAAAAGTGAGGGCTTTCAAAAAGATCATGTTGGGTGGTTCCACAAGGAAGGACTCCTTTTTATGTCTGGGAACCTCCAATGGAAGTTGGTTAACTCCTTAACACCACTCATTTAGGGGAGAAGGCCCTCCAAGGATTACTAGAAAGGTCCTTCAGAGGAACAGGCCTCCAAATGACTATAAGGTAAGTGGTCTCCTCTTGTCCAACTTGCCAGTTAAACAACCCCCAAGGAGCTTGAAGACCCCAGCTGGCCCAGCCTGTCCAATGGCGTGGGACCTACCCAGGAGAGGACTGGCAGATGAACTTAACCCAGATGCCAGTTTCTCAAGGGTATAAATATCTATTATTCATGATAGATACATTCACAAGATGGATTAAAGGCTTTCCTACCTGTACTGAGAAGGCTGAGGAGGTGGTAAAAAAACTGCTCCCTGAAACCATTCCGAGATTTGGTCTGCTCAGGTCATTACAAAGTGACAATGGGACATTACTTCTAAGGTCACCCAAGGGGTCTTTAAAGCATTGAGCATTACTTATTTTCTCCATTGTGCCTGGAGGCTTCAGTCTTCAGGAAAAGTAGAAAGACCCAACCAATTCTTAAAATCAGTGATAAAAAAGATAAACCAGGAGACCTCCCTGGGATGGAAGGAGGCTTTACCATTAGCTCTCCTCTGCACCCGTGTTGCCCCTAAGGAACAGGTTGGTCTTAGTTCTTATGAGATGCTATATGGGAGACCTTTTGTTTATGTCAATGACCTCTTCCTAGATCCAGAGGCTCAGACCCTCCAGTCTTATACCATGGCCATTGGGTAATTCCAACAAGATATATGCTTGTGGTGTGTCAACCAGGACCCAAAAGATTCTAAAGAGACACCACTATATGCTCCAGAGACTCAAGTTCTAATTAAAGTCTGGAAAGATGGGTCCCCAAAGGCTCAACTCCAGCCCACATGGAAGGGCCCCTACCTTGTAGTACTTTCTAGCCCCACAGCAGTCAAGGCACTAGGACATAACTCCTGGATTCACTACTCACGAGTTAAGCCATGGAAGAAAACAGAAGAGGACACTCAATACACCTATGAGCCCCTGGGAGATCTCAGATACCTATTCAGGACTACAAATGAGTGCCATTCTAATGAGAGTGAAGTTGCTCAGTCGTGTCCAACTCTTTGCGACCCCATGGACTGTAGGAGCCTACTATGCTCCTCCGTCCACGGGATTTTCCAGGCAAGAGTACTGGAGTGGGTTGCCAGTTCCTTCTCCAGAGGATCTTCCTGACCCAGGGATTGAACCCGGGTCTCCCGCATTGTAGGCAGATGCTTTACCGTCTGAGCCACCAGGGAAGTCCTGCCATTCTAATGAACATCCCCAAAATTAAGTTTCTGAGGATAAGATTTCTCAAGATAGCTCTAAAAAGCCAACACAGCTTGGCAGGGGTTGTACTCCAAAACAGACAGGAGATAGATCTCCTGATCCCTGAACAAAGAGGAACTCAAGCCATCTTGAATGAGATGTGTTGTTTCTGGGTAAATACTACCAGCTAAGTTACAGAAAGTTTCAGAGTCTGCAAGAAAAACATTCAGATCCTACAGGATCTCAAAGAATGAGCTGGAGAGTTCTTGGGGTGGCTACAATATCTCTTTGGGGGATCCTTCTCCTGATGGGAGGGAATTTGGAGTTGGCTAATGCCCCTACTAATCCTTGTTATCACCATATTGATGCTGCTTATGATTGCTCCATGTATTATCGATTGTCTAACCCATTTTGTCTCTGCCCAGGTCAACAAGCTACAACATGCAGTGCCAGTTCAACAAGGATATTTAAAACTACAGCTGACCATGGAAAATACCACTCACCCTTAGATGGACACCGCTATCAGGACTCTGAGGCTTGAGACTAGCAAGAGGGGGAGGCCCAATGCCCCTCGCTGTCCCAATTCAGCAGGAAGTAGCCAGAGAGACCTTGATACCCCATTCCCAAAGAACTGGGCCTCCCATCTCTTGAAGGGGGAATGTTAGGTAGTTAAAATAGGAAAAAGGAGTCCATAATTTCTGTGGCTAAAAGACAAAGAAAGGAAAAAGCCCGTGAAAATAGAACAAAGGAAGTTCAGAGGACTGGAGTGAGAACCTCAGGTGAAACAAACAGCCCTCCTGGCTACCCCAGTTTACATAGGACAGGCTCAGGGGGAGGAGGAAAAACATATAAAAAGAGGAGCCAAAATTGAGCTGGCTTCTCTTCTCTTTGTGTCTTTTGGGTCGGCCCGCCCTCATGCCTCAAGGATGTATTTTAGTTTGCTTGCCAAATAAAACTGAGCTGTAACACTGATCTGTCTCTCACTTCAAATTTTTGCTGTAGCAAGACAGAACTGAGGAAATTACACACTCTCCTGACAGTAACAAATAATATGAGTGTGAATAGAAGAGAAAGTGTCACTTGCTCAGTCGTTTCCGACTCTGTGACTCCATGGACTGTAACCCATTAGGCTCCCCTGTCTATGGGATTCTCCAGGCAAGAATGCTGGAGTGGGCAGCCGTTCCCTTCTCCAGGGGAGATTCACAACCCAGGAGTCTAACCTGGGTCTCCTGCACTGCAGGCAGATTCTTTACCATCTGAGGCATCAGGGAAACCACAATATTAGTATCAGTATGTCCCCAATACTGCCTGGGAGATATTTATACTAAAATTTATTTGTTGTTTATCTGAAATTCAAATTTCATTACTGAGCATCTTTTATCTCACCTACTTTTATCCCGACTACTGTGGGGAATTATAAAGTCACATGTTGTTGCTGAAAAGTAGTGTTGTACAGGCTGAAGTCAGACAATCATAATGCAGCAACTTATGGAGAGGCTTAGAAGTGAGAGAGAACCAGTCAAAGGGTTTAAAGCAAGGAGGGGGTAACATTAAAATTTTAGCTTTAGGAAGAGGTTCCTTCTGGCTTCTTGGAGGCTTCTTTTAAGAGAGACAACAGGGAGATCTCACTAGTTTTAATAGTACAGACAAGAGATTTTGGGTTGTGATAGGAGAAAGATAGAGAAGATGTGCCAAATTTAAGGAGGATATAGGCGTTAGATCAGCATGACTTGGCATCTGGTTAGATGGAGTGAAGAGGGCATCATTCCCAGGGTCCAGTTTGGGTGTCTGTGAAGATGGTATTGCTACCACCTGAGATAGAACCTGACCTGCCTCTTGAGAAACCTATACGCAAGTCAGGAAGCAAGAGTTAGAACTGGACATGGAACAACAGACTGGTTCCAAATAGGAAAAGGAGTACATCAAGGCTGTATATTGTCACCCTGCTTGTTTAACTTCTATGCAGAGTACATCATGAGAAACGCTGGGCTGGAAGAAGCACAAGCTGGAATCAAGATTGCCAGGAGGTATATCAATAACCTCAGATATGCAGATGACACCACCCTTATGGCAGAAAGTGAAGAGGAGCTAAAAACCTTTTTGATGAAAGTGAAAGAGGAGAGTGAAAAAGTTGGCTTAAAGCTCAACACTCAAAACGAAGATCATGGCATCTGGTCCCATCACTTCATGGGAGATAGTTGGGGAAACAGTGGAAACAGTGTCAGACTTTATTTTGGGGGGCTCCAAAATCACTGCAGATGGTGACTGTAGCCATGAAATTAAAAGATGCTTACTCCTTGGAAGGAAAGTTATGACCAACTTAGATAGTATATTCAAAAGCAGAGATATTACTTTGCCAACAAAGGTCTGTCTAGTCAAGGCTATTGTTTTTCCAGTGGTCATGTATGGATGTGAGAGTTGCATTGTGAAGAAAGCTGAGCACCGAAGAATTGATGCTTTTGAACTGTGGTGTTGGAGAAGACTCTTGAGAGTCCCTTGGACTGAAAGGAGATCCAACCAGTCCATTCTAAAGGAGATGGTTCCTGGGTATTCTTTGGAAGGAATGATGCTAAAGCTGAAACTCCAGTACTTTGGACACCTCATGAGAAGAGTTGACTCATTGGAAAAGACTCTGATGCTGGGAGGGATTGGGGGCAGGAGGAGAAGGGGACAACAGAGGATAAGATGGCTGGATGGCATCACCGACTCGATGGAAGTGAGTTTGAGTGAACTCCGGGAGTTGGTGATGGACAGGGAGGCCTGGTGTGCTGCAATTCATGGGGTTGCAAAGAGTTGGACATGACTGAGCAACTGAACTGAACTGAACTGAGACAGAACAGATGTTGGAGGCAATGATTAAGTTTAGTTTAGGATATGTGTTGGAGGTGCCTAAGGAACATCTGGTGTAGGGGGACAGAAAATGATTGGCTGTCTCATTCTGAAATTCAGTGGAAAAAATGAGCCTAGAGAGTGGAAAGTCCTCAGCAGAAAGGCACTACTGAAACCAGGAGATAGATGGGGTCCCCAAAAAAGGAACTCAGGGAGAAGGCCAAGAAGAAACAGCTAAGCAGGGGGAACCAGGAAAAAGAGGTGCCATGAAAGCTAAGCGGTAGTTTCTAGGAGGGAGAGTTGGTCAACCATGTCAAGTGCAGTCAGAAAGTTCTGATTACATAAAGGCTAAACAATGGCCATTGATTTGGGCAAAGGTAAAGTCATCATGACCTTAGGCTGGCATCACACAGGCTCATTTAGACATCAGTTCCATTTATACAAATGATAAACACTTGGTTAGCATGCGTCCTCAGCATGCTCTCAGATGTTCACTACAGTCATTCTCACAACCCACATACTCCTTCAGAATTTAAACCATTCATTTGAATTGTGCCCCAACTCACTCAAATTATAGGCACATGTTCAGTTGCTCTCCACACTCATCTGCTGGGGTCCTTTGTATTTGTCAATATCATCTCAGAGTCAGAGCTAGTGCCTTTGCCAGGATAACTTCCGGCACCCACAAGGGTTAAATGGGTTATCCTGTGGTTTTTATCTCCCAGAAGTAAAGAAAAACCTTTGCTCTTCTCTCACCTCCTGGTAGAGCTAACCCTAACCTTAACTCTGGGTAATGCCGGATGTTGCTGGTTCTGGTGTCCCTGACATGCCTCTTGTCTCACCTCTGGCCCTCATGCACCCTAACTGATGAGTGTCTATTGTGTGCAAAAGTTGAGTTCACTCTGTTCCCTATTTTCTAATTATCTTGAGACAGAAGTTCAAACCATAAAGAGAGGAGATGCTCAATGGCACAATTCCCCAAAGAAGTGGGAGAGGTTGAGACCAAGACCCCAGTGGGAAGGGCAAGCCCCAGATAGGACTTCTCTTCTCTGAGACCCGAGGAAAGAGAGTAGAGGCAGAGACAAGGTTAGAGGTGACAAGAGAGGAAGTATTCAACTAATGGCTCCATTTACTTTAAACGCAATAGTTCTTGACCCAGGGTCCAGGGCCCTTTCAGAGTCTCTAGAGAGAATTTAGAGAAGGCAATGGCACCCTACTCCAGTACTCTTGCCTGGAAAATCCCATAGATGGAGGAGCCTGGTAGGCTGCAGTCCATGGGGTCGCTAGGAGTCGGACACGACTGAGCGACTTCACTTTCACTTTTCAGTTTCATGCATTGGAGAAGGAAATGGCAACCCACTCCAGTGTTCTTGCCTGGAGAATCCCAGGGAAGGGGGAGCCTGGTGGGCTTCCGTCTCTGGGGTCACACAGAGTCGGACATGATTGAAGCAACGCAGCAGCAGCAGCAGAAAGAATTTAAGGAGCCCATTGATTTGGGGGGGAAGGTTGCATCTTTATTTTCACTATCACTAACAGATATGTAGCATGTCATTATAGGAAATGTGGTTAACAAACTACAGTAGTATTAGCAGTACCTGTGGCTTTGTCACCAATAGAAATCAGATTTGCATAGCACATCATAGTTGTTTCAGGTCTCTCAGATTACATCACTATTTTGAAATTATGTTAGTCACTAAACCTGTTGATAGTTTGATATTTAATATATTAATAAAGAATTACTTATATAACTATGTTACAGATATCTTTCTTATTTTAGTATTTGTATTTCTTTTGTAATCTTTATTTATCTTAGACATGCATTATTCTGGGAAGGGTTTCTTTAGATTTCACCAGATTGCCAGAAGTGTCCTTAGCATAAAAAAAGGCTAAGAGACACTACTCTGAAGAGTAACAGTAGCTAATATTTACATAGCTCTTCCTAAAGGCCAGGTATAGTTTTAAGTATATTTTTCTTTTCTTTATGTAGTTGTTAACTCATTTATTCCTGTTAGGTAGTTAGAACAGGAAAAAGGAGTCCATAATGGCTATGGCTAAAAGACAAAGAAAGGAAAAAGCCCGTGAAAATAGAACAAAGGAAGTTGGGAGGATTGGAGTGAGAACCTCAGGTGAAACAAACAGCCCTCCTGGCTATCCCAATTTACATAGGACAGGCTCAGGGGGAGGAAAAAAAACATATAAAAAGAGGAGCCAAAATTGAACTTCTGGCTTCTCTTCTCTCTGTGTCGTTTGGGTCGGCCTGCCCTCATTGCCTCAAGGCTGTATTTTAGTTTGCTTCCCAAATAAAACTGAGCTGTAACACTGATCCGTCCATCAATTCAAATTTTTGCTGCGGTGAGACAGAACTGAGGAAATTACATACTTCCCCAATATCACTAATGAAAATTTTTTTGTTATTTAACTGAAATTCATATCAGAGTGGGGCTCTTTATTTTTTAATTTTCTAAATATGGCAACCCTACCACACAGATAACCACCCTGATGTTGAAATATTCCTCCTCAGGCTCCCATGGCTCTCTACGCCCACCTCCGCACCAATACCTACCCTGATCCCTGAGAGTTCAGGGCTGTATTCTGATCTCTAAATCCTTCTTTTGCCATTCAGGGCCTAGCAAAGAACACAGTTTGTTGAGTGAATGAATGCATATGTGACATCCCCATAAACCTGCATCATTTGGTGGAATCAGTGTCTTGTGATCAGTACACTGCCTCAGTTCCTCTTGTATCCACCTTGTCTTCACATGATTGACATATCGACCCAGCAGGCAAGCTGGTAGGAAAGCAGGAAAGCGAGCAGGCAGGCATGAAGGCTGAGAACAAAGAGCCAGCTGGCGCCGAAGAAGCTGGGAGTGACAGCTGCCGCCCTCAGGGGGCAGGAGCCTGGGAGGAGGGAGGTAATGCGGGTGGAAGCATGCTTCTCCCTTGGGGCTCCTCATCACCCCTCCTCCAGGAGATGCAAAGCACCCCCGCCCAGTGCCTGGCCATAGGCCAACCCAGGGTTGGCCCTCTTGGGGCCTCCCGGCTTTCCAGCCCTGGACCTAGTCTAGTTTCTCCAACGATTTTGGTGGAGAATTCTCCAACAATTCTGGTGGTTTAGTCACCAAGTCTTGTCTGACTCTTGCGACCCCATGGACTGTAGCCCTCCAGGCTCCTCTGTCCATGGGATTTTCCAGGCAAAAATACTGGAGTGGGTTGCTATTTACTTCTCCAGGGGATTTTCCCAACCCAGGAATCGATCCCAGGTCTCCTGCATTGCAGGCAGATTCTTTACCTCCTGAGCTATGAGGGGAGCCCCAGCTCTCAAATCCCCTCCATGCCCGCCTGGGTTGAGTTAGGAAAGACTCTGAACAGAACAGATAGGTGCGGGAGATGAGTCAGCCCAGGCGAGGCAGAAGTGCCAGTGAAACTCCTGCCAGTGTGACTGGGCAACACCCAGAAGTGGGGGGCCCACAGGGCAGGGGTTCCTATTCCAAGTGTGAGGATTTAGAGGCACTGTCTGTGATAAGTCTTGATCATGCACCTACTGAAGGGGTGGCTGTGTGATCTGGGTCGAGTTGTCTTCCTCTTCTGGCCTCAGTTTCCTCCTCAGTGAAGTGGGTCGAATACTCACTCTATCCTAGTGCACCGTAATAAAAGGTGGTCTGTCAGTAGTAACTATCATTCGTAGTACTTGTGCCCTCCACCCTAGGCCACGTGCACCATGTGAAACTGTCCCATTGGCGGGGATGTGGGACACAGTGAGGAGACCTTGATCCATCATCACAGGGAGCCCAAAGATGGCTCAGGCCCTCGAAGAGAGGGCTCAGAAGGAGGGAACCCAAAGAGTTCAGCAAAGGGGCTCGGCAGGGGGCAAGTTCCCCTTTTATTTCTGCCACTCCCAGGTGAGGGAGAAGAGTCGCCTGCTCTGGAACCAAGGACTGGACGGTAATATACAGGCTGCACCCATTCTAAACAAGTCAACAGATTAAATATGATTTTTATTAACTCAGTTTTGTTTTGTTTTTTTTTTAGAGGGGTTGCTAGCTAAACGGAAGGATTCACACTAAGATTCCAATACGCGACTGTCCTATAGTCCTGACCGAGTGTGGGAAGATAAGACTCAGGGAGACGGAGGGCAGCAGGGGCGCAGGGATGAACAGGTCCGGCTTTGCCAATACCCACCCACTCAGCCCATCTTCCCTTCCCGAGCGGTTCGCGGCGTCTGCGCATGCTCATTCCGCCTCAGGCCCTCTGAGGGGGTCGCCCTGTGCTCTGTGGAGGTGGGGTCCGCGCATGCGCGTCCTGCTCGCCCTGTTCTGCCAGTGGGGTGGGAGAGTCAGTTGTGGAGCTGGCTATTGCGATTGAGGGGAGGAGTGCGGCCCGACCCATAGGAAGTGACTGTAAGGGGTTGTGGACAAAGCGGCGTGCGACAGCAACGGGTCACAGAGAGAAGAGGAGGGGTGCGGCCACCCGAGGCAGTTTAGGCAGGCGCAGAGTCCTCGACGGTAGACAAGCGCTTGTGGGTCCTCCTTTCTTCCGGATTGCCGTTTGTGGTGCCCGCGGGAGGCAGAAAACCAGAGAACGGAACGGGGTGGCTGTGTTAGACCCGGAGGAAACCCCTCTCGATCCCCTCCTCACATCTCCAAGGCCTAGAGAGGACTCAATCTTAGGTCCATTGGACCCTATATCATCCCCCTGAGGAAAATCTAAAGTTGCACAGTAACCGCGCCAGACCCCACCCTCAGTCTTTCAGTCAGTTCCAAAGGGCTCACCCACACTCCAAGGGACTCTGAATCGAAAAGGGGGTCCGTGGAGCAGGGTGGGATTACAGCAATTGAAAAAATTGCTCTGGAGCCGTCTCTGGCCTGGGAAAACCGCTGCTTCCACAGATAAGCCGAGGGGAGCAGGCGCGGGGCGCAGAAGAGTGACTTCAGACTACAAAACAGGTAGTGTAGACTGAATGAGGTACGAATTGGCCCAGTGAAGACGGAATTAGGTGCTAATTGGCCCAATCTGAGACTGGGTTAATAACTGACTTCTGACCCCCAGGCCCCTGTAAGGACAGCGAAGGGAGCCTTTGACTGCTCCAGCTACAGGTGTGAAGTCACAGAGGCACTGGGGCTCTTGAAGCTTGATGCTTCTTCTGAATGAAGATGACCCAGTCATATTATGTAACATGTATATATGAGGTGCTGTTTTGAGTATATTTACTTTGTTAGGCCTCAGGACAACCCTATGAGGTAGGGATTACAATCACCCTCAGTTTACAGATAAGCATGTGAGTGCTTCTCTAGTAAGGAGTAAAGCAGGACTTCACATTCAAGGCAGTCTGGCTCCAGAGTCTGCACTGCTCTAAGAGCACAACCTACAGGCTCTGGGTAAGAGACCAGATAAGGGAGACCCACTAAAAGGTCAAACTTGGAATTTAGTTCCTGAGCACCTACTCTCACACTGCTGTGTTTCTCATACACCATTTCAGTCTTCCCAATAATCTTGTGCAGAAGGAATTGCTTGGATATGGAGACAAAGAGATGTTCCATATGCTGCCCCAGATTACACAGATAGTAGTTGAACCAAATTGATGAAGTAACTTGACTCACATAACAAGTTAACCAAGACAAATGACGAGACTAAAATCTAGGCCTCTTATCTCCCAATCTTGGGGTCTGTATGGTCAAGGACCACTCAAGATGGCTGTTCTCTTGCTCTGTGTACATCCCCTGCTGGACCAGTGCCTGCTTCACCTGTAACCTACTCACATGACTGACTTTCCCACATACTTGCCCCAGGCCCCAGCTACTGACGAATGTTCTTATCAGTGGGGCAGTGAGGGGCGTGCTCCTCTGCTAGTTTCTGGTAACCAATGAGCCAACCTGACGTCAATTCCCCCTATAACTGGCAGTCTCCCCTTCCCCAGAGCGAAGACTGCAGCCATGTCCTGCCCGCCATCCACAACACACAGTGAGGTGTCGCTCCAGGACCTTGCTTCAGACATGTAAGATCCCCCATCCATTGAACCACTGATGTCTCTGTCTTGGGCTCTGGGTTCTTTCTTTGGTCTTGAAGCTGGGTATGCACAGGTCTTGTAGGCCTGCGGGGTAGCAGCCCAACAGGGTCGTTTTACTACATGCATTCTTAAAAAACATTTTTATTTTATCTATTTATGGCCGTGCTGGGTCTTTGTTGCTATGCACTTTCTCTAGTTGCATCAAGTGGGGGCTACTCTCTAGTTGCCATGTGTGGACTTCTCATTGCGGTGGCTCCTCTTGTTGTGGCTTGTGGGCTCTAGAATGCACAGGCTCAGTAGTTGTGGTGCACGGGATTATTTGCCCCATGGCATGTGGAATCTTCTCAGAATAGGGATTGAACCTGTGTGGCCTGCATTGGCAGGCAGATTCTTAACCACAGGACCACCAGGGAAGTCCCCTACTATATGCATTTTAACATTTATTTGTTCACTCAGCAAATGTTTGTTGTGTCAGTCATTCTTGGAGGCACTTAGGATTCAGCAGTGAACAAAATAAACATGGTCCCTTCCCTCTGAGGGAGGGTGAAGGTAGAGAATGTAAAATATCAACAAAGCTAGACTTTAAAGCTAGACAACAAAGCTAGACAGAGGATGAGATGGTTGGATGGCATCACCGACTCGATAGACATGAGTTTTGAGCAAGCTCCGGAAGTTGGTGATGGACAGGGAAGCTTGGCGTGCTGCAGTCCATGGGATCGCAAAGAGTCGGACATGACTGAGTGACTGAACTGAACTGAGACTCTAAAGCAGTGAAAACAGATTTTGTTCAGTAAGTACTGACAGTAGGGGAAAAAGCTGGGCTTCATTCCGATTTGTGCAGGGTGTTTTAAAGGGAGAATGAGAGAGGGAGAGGAGGAACAAGCAGGGGCTCAAGTAGAGTGAGGGAAGTGAAAAATTTTAAAAAGACAGTTGGTCAGTGTAAGAGCGATTATGTTACTCAGAAACTGGGTTTGCTTCCTGGTGGGTGTCGAGCCAAAAGATATAACCAAGGCAAAGAGCGGGATAAAGAAGGATTTATTATTACTTGAAGCAAGTAAGAACAGTGGGGATTTTTCCCAAAGCAGTGTCTCCCTGAACAGCAAAATTGGGGAAGTTTTAAGCTGAGGGTACGTAAATATTCTATTAAGAGATTGTGTGGTGTATATATATCCATGGCAGGGTTGGGGTTGGGGGAGCTTGAGCAGTGGAAAATTCAGCATAGAACTGGGGCAAAGGCTGTCAGAGTCCAAGCTATAGTTGAAGCCATGATGGTCAGCAAAGGTCAACATCATCATCCCTTAGGTTCCAGTTGATCTGGTGGTTGAGTGCTAGAGGTAGGTTTGAATTCTGCAAAACAGCTCAAGAAAGTGCTTCAGGCTAATCTTTACCTTTGAAACAGAACTGAGAGTCTTTACAGCTGATTCATTATCTTTGCTATTATTACTTCTCTTTCCTGACAACAGTTGTTTGTTCTTTTGTTTCCTTAAAATGTGTCTAAGGGCACGTGTTCAAGGGCAATCATTTGGCCAGGCTTAGCTCACGAAATGGCTTAGGCCTAAAATGGCTTCTCTCTCTCTTTTTAAAATTGAAGTATAGTTGATTTACAATGTTGTGTTAGTTTCTGGTGTACAGCAAAGTTATTCAGTTTATATATATATATATATATATATATGGCATATTCTTTTCTATTATGGTTTACTACAGAATATTGACTATAGCTCTCTGTGCCATACAGTAGGACCTTGTTGTTTATCCATCCTATGTATAATAGGTTGCTTTTGCTAAACCCAAACTCCTAGTCCTTCTTTCCCCTACCTCTCTTCCCGCTTGGCAACCATAAGTCTGTTTTCTAAGTCTGTGAGTCTGTTTCTGTTTCGTAGATAAGCTCATTTGTGTCATATTTTAGATTCCACATATAAGTGATATCATATGGTATTTGTCTTTCTCTTTCTCTCTCTTTCTCTCTTTTTTTTTGGCATGCCTTGCGGCTTTTGGGATCTTCATTCCCAGACCAAGTAACTGGGCTCCAGCGGTGAAAGTGCTGAGTCCTAACCACTGGTCCAGCAGAGAATTCCCTTCTTTCTCTTTCTTGATATACTTCACTTAATATGATAATCTCTAGGTCCATCCATGTTGATGCAAGTGGCATTATTTCATTCTTTTTTATGACTGACTAATATTACATTGTATACATTTACTACACCTTTGTCCATTCATCTGTTGATGGACATTTAGATTGCTTCCATGTCTTGGCTATTGTAAATAGTGCTGTTTTCTCTGAATATATGTCTGGGAGTGGAATTACTGGATCATATGACAACTCTTTTTAGTTTTTAGACTGAAAGCAGATTTATTCAGGGAGATAAATACTCTATTGACAGAGGAGGCCATTTGAGAAGGTTAGAGACCTTTTTAGTTTTTTAAGAAAACTCCATACTATTTTCTATAGTGGCTGCACAAATTTACATTCCTACCAACAGTGTAGGAGAGTTCCCTTTTCTCCACACTCTTTCCAGCGTTTGTTATTTGTAGACTTTTTAATAGTGGCCATTCTGACTGGTGTGATAAAATGGCTTCTCTTATGTCAAAAAGCTGTATCTGGTTCTTTTCTTATGGGGAGGCCCCCTACCCTATTGGCTTACAATTAGGCCAGCTGTGTCTGTTAGCTGGAAATTATTGAAGTTAGGATTATTCTATTCTCTCATAGTTACTGGGAAGGAAATGGAGGCCCTATCCTTCCTTGATTATATTTCAAAGGACTGGCTCTCAGGACCTTGAGAAAGATGTTTCTGAGTCCTAGGAGGTATATATATATATATGGGCTTCAGTGGTAAAGAACCTGCCTGCCAATGCAGGAGGCATAAGATACTCGGGTTTGACCCCTGGGTCAGGAAGATTCCCCTGGAGGCGGGCATGGCAACCCACTCCAGTATTCTTGTCTGGAGAATCCCATGGACAGAGGAACTTGGCAGACTACAGTCCATAGGGTCCCAAAGAGACAGAGGAATTCACAGTTGTAAGCCCTTTTTAGTAAATGCCGTGAGAGAGATCAGCGGCCTGTCATCAGGTGTTGGCTAGAACAAATGGTAGCTTGTTTTGATAACCCTGAACTTTTTCAGACAGGAACTCAAAAGGAGGCTATGTCATCCAGGCACCCAGCCTTAGGCTGTTAGAAAGTGAAATGAAAGTGAAGTTGCTCAATCGTGTCTGACTCTTTGTGACACCATGGACTGTAGCCTACCAGGTTCCACCATCCATGGGATTTTCCAGGCAAGAATACTGGAGTGGGTTGCCATTTCCTTCTCCAGGAGATCTTCCCTCCCCAGGGATTGAACCCGGGTCTCCTGCATTGTAGGCAGACACTTTACCACCTGAGCCACCAGGGAAGGCTGTTAGAAGTCAGGCTAAAATTTGGGCAAGTCCCTTAGTACAGGGTTTGGGTGGGGGGGTGGTGGTGATGTTTGAATGGAGTGTTCCCTGCAAAGAGATTTCACAGTTCTCTAGGGAGGTGGAATCAACAATAAACTTGTAAATAAGACTTTCAGGGGGTAGTGAGGGTACTGAAGGCCTGGGAGACTTGGAGAAAGGATTGGCTGTATTGGTGAACTGAAAACCCTGATCTGCAAAGGTTTGGGAAGTAAAGAAAGAAGTGGGAGGGGCAAGGCAGGGAGAGCAAGTGAAAAGCCCTGAGGCAGGGCCAGGCTCCTCTCAGCCAGGGCCAGAGTAAAGGCCAGTGTCTTGGGAATGCAGATAACATGCAGTGAAAGCAGTGCATGAAAGCAGGGGAGGGTGGGACAATTGAAGTCTGAGATCTTGGGGATAGTCACAAGCCAAATCACAAGTACTTATTTTATGTGTCAGCAGTACTGCCCTATAAAGTCATGAAAGTTTTCCTTGTACAGAGGACATCTTGTGCTGAGAGGGTGAGGATGGAGGATCATTTTTTTTAACTGTCTCATTTATTTATTTATTTTTTTATGTGTTTAATATTTTTTTTNCATATATATATATATATATACTTTTCATACTCTTTTCCATTATGGTTTATCACAGGATATTAAATATCATCCTATGTAGTAGGACCTTGTTTTTTTATCCATCCTATGTATAATAGTTTGCATCTGCTAATTCCAAACTCCCATTCCTTCCCTCCCCTACCCACCTTCCCCTTGGCAACCACAAATCTGCTCTCTATATCTGTTAGTCTGTTTTTGTTTCATAAATATATTGATTTATATCATATTTTAGATTCCACATATAAATGATATCATATAGTATTTGTCTTTCCCTTTCTGACTTACTTTGCTTTGTATGATAATCTCTAGGTCCATCCATGTTGCTGCAAATGGCATGATTTCATTCTTTTTTATGGCTGAGTAATGTGTGTGTATTGTATATATATGTGTGTGTGTGTACTGTATTCCATAGTGGCTGCACCAATTTACATTCCTACCAACAGTGTAAGAGGGCTGCCTTTTCACTACACCCTTTCCAGCATTTGTTATTTGTAGACTTTTTAACAATGGCCATTCTAGCTGGTATGAGATGGTACCTCATTGTACTTTTGATTTGCATTTCTCTAATAATTAGTGATATTGAACATCTTTTCATGTGCCTAAAAAGCAGAGATATTACCGACAAAGGTCCATATAGTCAAAGCTATGGTTTTTCCAGTAGTCATGTATGCACGTGAGAGTTGGACTATAAAGAAAGCTGAGCAACCGAAGAATTGATGCTTTTGAACTGAGTGTTGGAGAAGACTCTTGAGAGCCCCTTGGACAGCAAGGAGATCAAACCAGTCAATCCTAAAGGAAATCAGTCCTGAATATTCATTGGAAGGACTGATGCTGAAGCTGAAGCTCCAATACTTTGGCCACCTGACGTGAAGAACTGACTCATTGAAAAAGACCCTGATGCTGGGAAAAATTGAAGGCAGGAGGAGAAGTGGACGACTGAGGATGAGATGGTTGGTTCAATGGACATGAGTTTGAGCAGGCCCCAGGAGTTGGTGATAGACAGTGAAGCCTGGTGTGCTGCAGTCCATGGGGTCGCAAAGAGTCGGACACGACTGAGTGGCTTAACTGAACTGAATTGGCCATATGTGTGTCTTCTTTGGAGAAATGTCTATTTAGGTCTTCTGCCCATTTTTCAACTGGGTTATTTGTGTATTTTGGAAATTAAGCCCTTGTCAGTCACATCATTTGCAAATATTTTCTCCAAGTTCATAGAATGTCTTTTTGTTTTGTTTATGACTTTCTTTGCTGTGCAGAAGCTTATAAGTTTGATTAGGTCTCTCTTTTTTTTTTTTCGCTTTTATTTCTATTACCTTGGGAGACTGACCTAAGGAAACCTTGGTATAATTTATGTCAGAGACTGTTTTGCCTATATTCTCTTCTAGGAGTTTTGTGGTGTCTTGTCTTATATTTAAATTTTTAAGCCATTTTCAGTTTATTTTTGTGTATAATGTGAAGGTGTATTATAGCTTCATTGATTTACATGTAGCTACCCAACTTCCCAACACTACTTGCTGAAGAGACGGTTTTCTCAGGATGAGGGATCCTAAAGTCAATCGTTTCTATGTTCACCTCGCTGTGCTGTGGATCTTGGTGCAAGGCTGTGCCAGCCAGGAGAGAGGGGGGCTTTTTCTTTGCTTTTTTTGCCTTGCAGAATGTGGCATCTTAGTTCCCCCACCAGGGATTGAACCCTAGCCTCCTGCACTGGAAGCATGGAGTCTTAACCACCAGGGACCACCAGGGAAGTTCCAGGGGCCTTTTTCTAAAATCCACAGGCTAGCCACACTGAACCCAGAAGAGCTGCCTCTGCCCAGGAGGGCACCCGTGTCTGAATCAAATGAAAGTGCTACACGGGCGAACTGTAGCTTGTTTGCCAGGCCCGTGTTTTCCAGGTAGCAGATCAGTTAATAGGTTGTTGAAAAAGCTGAGAAACTGTCTTAAAAGCATTATAGGGACTTCCTTGGTGGTCCAGTGGCACTCCCATTGCAAGGGGCCTGCATTCCATCCCTGGTCAGGAAACTAGACCCTACATGCCACAGCTAAGAGCTCACATGCCACAACTATAGATCCTGCAGTAAAAAAAAGTAACGAGGATCGAAGATCTATGTGCTGCGACTAGGACCTGACACAGTCAAATAAATAAATACATAATTAAAAAAAAAAAAGAGCACCATGAACTGTGACTTTGTTACCTTATTACAGAGCCCCTAGTGGCTGCACAGTGGAATTGTTCAACCCCTCTACAAGAAACTGCAGCAGCAACTGAACAAGGGAGAGGATGATAGTTGGGTAGCCACTGACACCTGACGGTGACTTCAACCAAGTGAAGGAACCCCTATTCCCTCTCCCCCTTCAGGCTCTTCCTGGGTCTCTCCCATTCCTTTTGTTTTCTTCAAGGGAACATACTAAGCATTCATTACTTGGTGGAGTGCATGCAAAAATGTCCTCAGCAACATGTCCAAAATCAGGTAAAGGAAACAGACAAATTAAAAAAAAAATTTATTGTTATTGGTTTATACATCTCTATCTTACAAAAAGGATTTGAAGCAGCTGTCAATTCCAAGATATATCATTTCCTGACACTATACCAGGATGGACAATAAAATTAAGCTAGGACAAGATAATGATAAAAATCCCTTTGATTTATTTTGCTTTAAAAGTGTTTGTATCTTGGAACTTCCCTGGTGGTCCCATGGTTAAGAATCCCTCTTGCAGTGCAGGGAACATAGATTCTATCTCTGGTTTGAGAACCAAGATTGCACATGGCGTGGGACAACTAAGCCCATGTGCCACAAGTACTGCGCCTACACTCTACAGCCTAAGAGCTGCTACTACTGAAGCCTGTGCACCTAGAGCCTGTACTCTGCAACAAGAGAAGCTATTGCAATGAGAACCCCGCAACTAGAGAGTAGCCCCCGTTCGCTGTAACTAGAGAAAACCCGTGCACAGCAACAAAGAGCCCATGCACTGCAAGGACTTAGTGCAGCCAAAAAAAGTTTATGTCTTTCTCTTTTATAGTTATTTTATCATCTTTTCAAGTGTACAGAAAAGTAGAGAATAATATAAAACACTGCCACTTTTATCAAACCTTCACATTTTGTCATAGTGCTGACAAAATGCTTCACATTTTGTCAAACCTTCAAATTTGTTTTTTATTTTATTTTATTATTTTTTATTTTGGCCACACTGTGCAGGTTGTGTGATCTCAGTTTCTCAACCAGGAATTGAATCCAGACCATGGCAGTGAAAGCACGAATCCTAAACCCTGAACCACCAGGAATCTCCCCAGGTTGTGTGTGTATGTGTATTTGGCTGCACTGGGTCTTCATTGCAGTGCTCCGGCTCTTCATTGTGGTAGGAGGGCTTTCTCTAGTTGTGGTGTGTGGGTTTAGTTACCTTGTGGCATGTGGGATCTTAGTTCCCCGACCAGGGATTGAACCCATGCCCCCCTGCAGTGAAAGCACAGAGTCCTAACCACTGGATTGCCAGGGAATTCCTGATATGGTCTTGTATTGCATGAGTGGTATTAACACTGTATGGCCCTTATGCTGGTTGTGCAGTTCTAGATACTCCCTATATCTCCACAGTGCTCTCCAGCACCCAAAGAACTTTCAGTTCAGTTCAGTCGCTCAGTCGTGTCCAACTCTTTGCAACCCCATGAATTGCAGCACACCAGGCCTCCCTGTCCATCACCAACTCCTGGAGTTCACTCAAACTCATGTCCATCGAGTCGGTGATGCCATCCAGCCATCTCATCTTCTGTCGTCCCCTTCTCCTCCTGCCCCCAATCCCTCCCAGCATCAGAGTCTTTTCCAATGAGTCAGCTCTTTGCATGAGTTGGCCAAAGTACTGGAGTTTCAGCTTTAGCATCATTCCTTCCAAAGAAGGGTCTGTTATTTCCTGTGCCCCTCACACAAGCCTCTTAAGAAGGCAGAAAAAGTGGCATGATCCCCCATTCAACTCAAGAGGAAACAAACATCCAGAATGAAGGGCTAAGACCACAAAGGGGTAGAGACCCAGGCTCAATGCAGGCTTTCCCAGCTTGGTGCTATTTCCATTACTCAGTTTCCATTCAGGTCATATCAAGGCAATAAATGTGAACGACTGGAGAACAAGCCAGTGGGAGTGAGAGAAGAGGAGCATGGAGACAGGGTATGAAGAAAGGGTAGAGTCCGGAGGAAAAAATAAGAGCAGAGCCAGGGGCGGGATCTGTATGGATTTAAATCTACCAGTGACTGTCAAGCTTGACGGCTCTTTGAGATCACCTGGGTAACTTCAAGAAGCACAGATGTCTGAGGCCCACCCCCAGAGATTCTAAAGTAACCGACCTGCCAGGCCTCCTGAGCAGCAGGATGTTGAAAAGCTCCCCAGCTGATTTTTGAATGTATAGCCTAGATGAGGACCATTGACTAAGCAGAGCTATTTGTCAGGCAGTGAATTGGTTGAGGGGGCGGTACTCAAAGGCTGGCTTGTTAACCTTAATAAGATCTTAGACCTCAAAGCCTGGCTTGTAAATAAGGTATTGAGATCTTAGCCCTAGATCTAAGGGCTATGGACAAAAATGGGCTAAAATGAAAGGTGATAATCCAGTTTCCTCACTGCTGTTCATACGAACCTTAAACTATTTTGTTCAGTTATCAGGGCTTTAACTTGAAGGGGAGACTAGCAATTTTCAGAATGAATACCAGTAAACCCCGACAGAGCAATAGAATTTGTCAAATATTCTCTAAGTACTTCCTTTGTGCAGGTTCTGTGCTATAGCGAAGTTAGAGAGATGGAAAAATCACAATCCTTGCCCTCCAGAAGCTCAGACTAACTGGCAACCCAGACAAATATATGACAACACCATGTGCTAAGTGTTAGAAATAAGTCCAAAGTGCGAGGGAATAGAGGGCAGAGAATACCTAACTCTGTCTCAGGGGGACTAGCAGAGGGGCTCAGAGTAGGCTTCATAGGAGTGCTGTATGAGCTGGGTCTTAAAGGATGAGTAGTAGTTGGTTAAGGGTATGGTTGAGGCTGGGGGTTTGGAAGAGCATGTGCAGAGGCTCAGGCATAAGTGTGGCTGCAGAAGAACAAGTAGTTTGGAATGATACAAGCACACGAACTAAATATCTGTTGGAGAAGAACTTTACCCTATAGGCAGCAGGAAATCATCAAAGAGAGGAGTGTGTGGAAAACAGCAAAGTCCTTATGGAGGACAGGATATCTAAACTAAGTCTTGGAAGATGAGTAGAAATGGATGTGAGATGGAGAAGGCTTCCCAAATCAGAGTGGGAGTGGGAGGGGGAATAATGTGGGCAAAAGTGCAGAGGCAGGAATAAGCCTGACATGTGTCAGGTGCATTGAGGGAATCAATAATCTGGTAGGCATGATCAAAATCATCCGGGGTGCTGTTTAAAAATGTCAGTGCCTGGGCTCCACTAACCCCCTTCCCTAGAGAGACTGATTTATATGGTCTCGGGAGTGGGGCCGGGCCTCAGTAGTGAAAAAAAAGTCTCCCAGGTGATCCTAATTTGCAGCTAGGCTTGAAAGCACAGGGACTAAATATCTGTTGGAGATATTCCTTTAGCCATAGCTGTAAGGAAATTGTTGAGGACGTGGATGAGAAGGTAGGCTAGAGTCAGGCAAATTATGATGATAACTGAGCTAAGATTTATTGAATGTTTACTCTGTGCCAGACACTCCATTAATCCATTTAATCCTCATAACCCTATGAGGATAGGTACTGTTATTTTGTGTTGAGGTGAAGAAACAGTAATTTGACCAAAGTCTTATACCAAAGTGTCATGCAGTCTGGCTTCAAAGCATTTCCTAGGACTTGTATTCCAGGCCAAAGAACTTGGGTTTTCTTCAGTAACCATCTTTGTTAGTTTACTGTGTTTCTGTCCAAAATATCTTTATGCATGTACAAGCAGTTATGACTAGATATCACCCCCACCTTTCTTACACAAAATGTAGCTTACTCACTGTTTTGTATCTTGCTTTATTAACCATATATCCTGGAAATCTTTACAAATCAATACATAGAGAACTTCTTAATTTTTTTATACTTCCTGAGCATTTGTTTGTGTGTATGTACCATAATGTATTTATTCTTAGGTTGTCTTCAGTTTCTAATTATGAAAATGCTGTAATGAATAATCATATATGCATTGTTTTGCACATTTCCAGAAATGTAATTACTGGGTCAAAGGGTATATGTGCATTTGTAATTTCAATGAATACTGCCAAATTGTTTTCCATAGGTCTTATATTATTTTGCATTCCTACCTGAAGTACATGACAGTATGTAGGTACATTTTTTTCATGAAGTTTTACTAACCATTTCAAAGGTCAGTAGAATTGAAAATTTTCTAGCAGGACTGATCAAGAGAAAAAAAGTGAAAATTCAAATTACTAACACCAGGAATAAAAATTAGGACATCACTACATATCCTACATATGAAGGATAATAAGTAAATATAATAAACAAGTTGAACAATTTGATATCTTACATAAAATGGGCAAGTTCTCTGAAAATAAAATGACTAAGAATGACATTAGAAGAAATAGATATTCTTAATTGTTCCATAACTGTTAAAGAAATTGGATTCAATAACATTCCACTACAAAAAACTCCAGGCCCAGATGACTTCACCAGTGAATGCTATCTAACCTCTAAGGAGGAAATATCAATTCTACATGCTTATTTACAGAAAATAGAGAATGAGGGGATATTTCTTATCTCATTTTATTTCAGCTTACCATGATCAAAACTTGACTGTCTATATCTTCTCATGTTCATTTGGAGAGCTTTGTTTCTCAAGGAATTTGCATATTTTCATCTAAATTGTGAAATTTATTTGCATAAAATTGTTCATAGCTCTGTTTTTTGTTTTTTTAATTTTTTAATTGGTGGAAAATTGCTTTACAATGTTGTGTTGGATTCTGCTATACAACAACACAAATCAGTCATAATTATATACAAATCCCCTCCCTCTTGATCCTCACTCCCCTCCCCCAATCCCACCTAAGTCATCACAGAGTGCCAGGACAGGCTCCCTGTGTTATATAGCAACTTCCTACTCACTGATTTACACATGATAGTGCATATATGTCAATGCTACTTTCTCAGTTTGTCCCACCCTCACCTTCCCCCACTGTGTCTACTAGTTCGTTCTCTACTAGGTTCATTAGTACCATTTTTCTATATATCAGTGCCATTTTCCACATATGTTATTAATATACAATACTTTTTTTTTTCTCTTTCTGACATACTTCACTCTGTATAAGAGGCTCTAGGTTCATCTACTTCACTAGAACTGATTTAAATTCATTCTTTTTTATGGCTGAGTTATATTCTGCTGTATATATGTACCACATTTCTTTATCCATTCATCTATTAATGGACATCTAGGTTGCTTCCATGTCCTGGCTATTGTAAATATTGCTGCAATGAACATTGGGGCACATGTATCTTTTAGAATTGTGGTTTTCTCAGACTGTGTGCCCAGTAGTGGGATTGCTGGGTCATATGGTAGATTTATTCCTAGTTTTTTAAGGAATCTCCATACTGTTTTCCATAATAGTATCAGTTTACATTCCCACCAACAATGCAGGAGGGCATTGTTGTTCAGTCCCTCAGTCATGTCCGACTGTTGTGACCCCATGGACTGTAGCATGCTAGGCTTCCCTGTCCTTCACAATCTTCCAGAGCTTGCTCAAACTCATGTCTATTGAGGTGGTGATGCCATCCAACCATCTCATCTTCTGTCTCCCCCTTTTCTTCTCCCGCCCTCTGTCTTTCCCAGCACCAAGGTCTTTTCCAGTGAGTCAGCTCTTTGCATCAGGTGGCCAAAATATTGGATTTTCAGTTTCAGCATCAGTCCTGCCAGTGAATATTCAGGGTTGATTTCCTTTAGAATTGACTGGTTTGATCTCCTTGCAGTCCAAGGGACTATCAAGAGTCTTCTCCAGCACCAGAGTTCAAAAGCATCAATTCTTTGGCACTCAACTTTCTTTATGGTCCAACTCTCACATCCATACATGACTACTGGCAAAACCATAGCTTTGACTATAAAGAACTTTGTTGGCAAAGTGATGTCTTTGCTTTTAAATATGCTGTCTAGGTTTGTCATAGCTTTTCTTCCAAGGATCAAATGTCTTTTAATTTCATGGCTGCAGTCACCATCCCCATTGATTTTGGAGCCCAAGAAAATAAAGTCTATCACCGTTTCCATTTTTCCCCCATCTATTTACCATAAAGTGATGAGACTGGTTGCCATGATCTTAGTCTTCTGAATGTTGAGTTTTAAGCCAGCTTTTTCACTCTCCTCTTTCACCTTTATCAAGAGGCTCTTTAGTTCCTCTTCACTTTCTGCCATTAGGGTGGTATCATCTGAATATCTTAGGTTATTGATATTTCTCCTGGCAGTCTTGATTCCTGTGTGTGCTTCATCCAGCCCTGCATTTCACATGATGTACTCTGCATAGGAGTTAAATAAGCAGGGTGACAATATACAGCCTTGACGTACTCCTTTCCCAATTTGGACCTTTCTGTTGTTCAACAACCAGTCTGTTGTTCCATGTCCAGTTCTAATTGTTGCTTCTTGACCTGCGTACAGGAGGCAAATAAGGTGGTGTGGTATTCCTATCTCTTTAAGAATTTTCTGCAGTTTGTTGTAATCTGTGTAATAACACACTCAAAGGCTTTAGCATAGTCAATGAAGTAAAAGTAGATATTTTTCTGGAATTCCCTTGCTTTTTCTATCAGCCAACAGATGTTGGCAATTCCCNCCTGTAGTGATATCCTTGTTTAAAAAAAAAATTATTTGGGACTTCCCTGGTGGTTCAGTGGTTAAGACTTTGCCTTCCAACACAGGGGTGTGGGTTCAGTCCATGGTTGGAGAGCTAAGGTCCTATGTGCCTTGCAGCCAAAAAACCAAATCATAGAAAGCAGAAACAATATTGTAATACATTCAATAAATACTTTAAAAATGGTTCATATAAAATATATATATATATCTTAGGACTTCCCTGGTGGTCCAGTGGTTAAGAATCTGCCTTTCAATGTAGGGAACATGGGTTTGATCCCTAGTCCAGTAAGATTTCACATGCCAAGGAGCAACTAAGCCCATGCACCACAACCACTGAGCCCATGTGCCAGAACTACTGAAGCTCATGCACCTAGAGCCTGTGCTCCACAAGAGAAGCCACCATGCTAAGAAGCCCATGGACTGCAATGAAGAGTAGCTCCTGCTCGCCACAACTAGAGAAAGTTTGAGGGCAGCAACAAAGACCTAGCATGGCCAAAAATAAAAATATATGAATACATAAATACATAAAAATTAAAAAAAAACAATAACAAAAAGAAAAAAAAGGAAGTACAGAAAACAAACACATAGGAAACAAATATATAA
>SJYQ01001217.1:50760-60857 GCA_006410935.1 Redunca redunca
AACAGATAATGGCTTAAGAAAAATAGATGAAAAAGAGGAAAGCTTTTAAGATAAAAAAATAAATGAAAAGAGGGGCTTCCCTAGTGGCTCAGTGGTAAAGTATCTACTTACACAGGAGACACAGGTTCAATCCCTGATCCTGGAAGATCCCACATGCTGTGAAACAACTAAGCCAGTGCATCACAGCTATTGAGCTTGTGCTCTAGAGCCCATGAGCCACAACCACTGAGCCCACGTGCCGTTACTACTGAAGCCCTCATGCCCTAGAGCCTGTACTCTGCAACAAAAGAAGCCACCACAATGAGAAGCCTGCACACTGCAACTAGAGAGTAGGACTCGCTCTCTGCAACTAGAGAAAGCCCACACAGCAGTGAAGACCCAGCACAGCCAAAAATAAATAAATAAAATAGTTTAAAAAGAAAGAGAAAACATGCTTAAAAAGATAAATGAAAAGACTTCTGGTTTCAACTTGGACATGTAAGGAACTGAAGGAAAGTAACTCCTATCCTTCAACAGGAAAGAAGTTGGACAGAGAGCAAATTAACAATAGCATGAACTCATCAGAGAACTGAGATCACAGGACAGATGGTCATCCTGAAATCTGGAGAAAAAAAAAAAAAACAACAACGTAGTGCCCCCAAGGAGTGCAGGACCAGAGCATTTGCTCACCTGGGGCAGAAGCCACCGGATGCTATATGAGCTGAGAGGAACGTTAACTAGAAATTTTGACAGATTGCTGGAGGCTGGGTGCAGGCTAGAGAGTGTGAAGCTTCTGGGGGCTGCAGGGCGGTTTTTACTCCAGGAACCCCACCAAGCTCTCACAGTAAGGATACGGGAGAATCTGGAGAAAGTTCCCTGTCTGGCCCCATGGCGGGAGGAGGGAGACAGCAGCCACAACACCAAACCACCTACACTGTCACCTTTTCTGCAGGGGGCAGAGTAATGCTTCTAGGCTGGCTGAGGGACAGTGTCGTATCTTAGTTCTTTGGGGATCTGTGTCCTAGGGTGTGGAACCATGAACTGTTTGGGGCTCTGCTTCCCAGTATGTGAAGACTTTGAGTACTTTGGTCTATGTTTCCAGGGTGTGTGCATGCTTAGTCACTGAGTCTTGTCTGACTCTGTGACCCCATGGACTGTAGCCCACCAGGTTCCTCTATCCATGGGGATTCTCCAGACAAGAATACTGGAGTGGGTTGCCATTCCCTTCTCCAGGGGATCTTCTTGACCCAGAGATCGAACCCAGGTCTCCTGCATTGCAGGAAGATTCTTTACCACTGAGCCACCTGGGAAGCCCATTTGGGGGTTTCTGACCCACAGTCTGAGGTTCTAAGATGTTTGGGAGTCTGTGTCACATGGATGTGAGGTCACTGAGATATTTATGTTTCTTTGTCTCAGGCTGTGACTTCCTTTGGTTGTTTGGGGGTCTATATGTGAGAGTGTGTGGTCTCTAAGCTGTATCTCAGGCTGTGAAGGTTCTGAATCCTTTGTGGTTCTACTTCTCAACATGTACCTCTCACACTTCTGAGCACGTGCAAGTCTCTGAGCTGATTTGTATTTGACCGTGGCATGAGTTCTCTGAAATCTTTGTGGGTCTATTACCATGGTTGTGAGGTGTATGATATTTTGAGGGTTGGCATCCCTGGCTATTAACATCTCTGAATTTTTGAGGTTTTCTCCTTAAATTTGAGGCCACATTGCTGTTCTAAGGTATGTTTAGTCATGTGCCAGGTTTCTGAGGTGATTTAGCAACTGTCCGAAATGTGAGATCAATAAGCTTTCTTTAAAAAGATTTTTTTTAATGTAACATTGTTCTTTCTTGTTTTTTTTTTTTTCTTTTGGCTGTGCTGGGTCTTGGTTGTGGCACTCAGGATCTTTAGTTGCAGCATGTGGGATCTAGCTCCCTGACCAGTGATTGGACCCAGGCCCCCTGCACTGGGAGCATGGAGTGTTAGCCACTGAACCACCATGGAAATCCCGTCAGTAAACTTTTTAATGTCTCTTTGCAGTATGTTAAATGTACAAGTAATTTTGGGAATCTTGTCGTCCAAGTTGTGAAATCTCAAAGGCTGATGGGGATATTTTATCATATGGTAATACTAGGTGCTTAGGGGTTCTGTGTCCCAGGGTGTGAGATGTCTGAGTTGCTTGAGAGTCTTTGTCTATGTCATGATATCTTTATAGTTTAGTATGTTGAGTCTCTATCCATGGTGTGGGGTATCTGAGTTACTTGGGTCTTTGTTCCACAGAGTGAAATCTCTTAGCTCTTCTGGGTCCCATGGTGTGAGGTCTCTGGGCTTTTGGGAGATCTGTGTCCAAAGTACGAGGTTTCTAAGCTGTCTCATGTCCTATTTTCAATTTTTTTCTTGGCCATGCTCTGTGGCACATGAGATCTTAGTTCCATGACAAGGGATCAAACCCATGCCCCTGCGGTAGAAGTATGCGATCTTAACCCCTCTTCCACCAGGTGTCCTGTTTTCTAGGTTGTGAATTATTTTAAGCTGATTTGCCCACTTTCTTCCTGAGTTCGAGGCCTCTGAGCCCTTTGTGGTTTTGCTGTCCAGGGTATGGGGACTGTCAACCTTCGTGAGACTTTTCCCTGATGATGAGGTTTTGATATGCTATGGGTCTGTATCCCCGAGTATGGAGGCTTTGGCATTTTAAGGTTTGCATTGCTGGTTTCTGTTTGGATGTATGTTTCAGGGCTCTGAGCTGAGGTAATTTAGTTCCCGTGTCCAGAATGTGAGATCACTCAGCTGTCTGGGTTTCTGTTCAAGATGATAGCACCCAAGCAATTTGTGGGTAGATATCCTTGGACGTGTAGCATCTACAGTTGTTTGGGGGATTTTTTTGTAGAATGAGCTGTCTCTCCTCTGTTTGGGATCTGTTTGTAGGATGTACTGTCTCTGAATTCTTTCTAGGGCTGTGTCTCTGGGTGTTAAGTTCTCTATGATGCTTTTGTGGAGATGGATTATGTATTGAGGATCTTTGAGCTGATTTAAGTTTTCTGTCTTAGGATCTGATGTTTGCATTCTTTTAGGGTTTCTGTGTCTCAAGGTATAAGGTTACAAATCTGTTTTGGATTCTGTGTCCATGGTATGAGATGTGTAGCCTTCTGGGGGTCTGTGCCCACCACATGTGGCCTATGAGCTTTTGGAGGATTTGTGATTAAGGATGTATAGTTTCTAAGGTGTTTGGGATCTGGTGTGGGATACCTCTGAGCTCTTTAAGGGTTTGTGTCTGATGTGTGAGGTGTTAGACATGATTGGGGTCTCTGAGGTTTGAGCAGGTCTGTGTCAGGGTTGTAGGTCTCAGAACTTTTGGGAGGTAACGTGTCTAATGTATGAGGTATCTAAGTTATTTGCTGGTCTGTTCCGGAGGATGAGGTCTGTGTTATTGGTGGTCTGTGCCTCAGGTTGTAAAATTTCTATACTCTTGGAGGGTCTTTATCCCAGGGTGTGAGGTACCTGGGGGATTACATGGTTATGAATTTGGGGGTTCAGTCCATGTGGGAGGTAGCTGAGATTTTCATGGATCTTTTTCAGGATTTGAAGTCATAATGATTTGGGGGGGTGTTTTCATGGTGACTTGTCTCTGATATGCCTTGGTGTCTATATTCATGGGTGCAAAGTCTTTAAGATATTTCAGTGTCTGTTTTTAGGGTATGATGATTGCAGACAGAAGTCTGTATAGTGAAAGCTATGGTTTTTCCAGTAGTCATGTATGGATGTGAGAGTTGGACCATAAAGAAAGCAGAGCACCAAAGAATGGATGCTTTTGAACTGTGGTGTTGGAAAAGACTCTTGAGAGTCCCATTGGACTGCAAGGAGATCAAACCAGTCAATCCTAAATGAAATCAAGTCTGAATATTCATTGGAAGGACTGATGCTGAAGATCCAATGCTTTGGCCACATAATGCGAAGAGCGAACTCATTAGAAATGCTCATGTTATAAGAGTCCCAATTTGGTTGAAGTCATCTACCAACTTTCATTTCTCTAGAACTTTAGTTGTAGAAAAGATACTGACGCTGGGAAAGACTGAAGGCAGGAGGGGAAGGGGATGACAGAGGATGAGATGGTTGGATGGCATCACTGACTCAATGGACATGAGTTTGAGCCAGTTCTGGGAGATGGTGAAGGACAGGGAAGCCTGGCGTGCGGCAGTCCCTGGGGTCACAAAGTCGGACACAACTGAGTGATTGAACAACAACAACAAATGATTGGTTGTGGTACTAGAGAGAATGAGCTGAAGCAATGGGAAGAAACTGTCTGAGAGTGGGATACATGACCTTAATATTGTACATGTTCCACTTTGGGTGATGATGTCAAGGTTATTTCTGTGGGAGTGAGTGAGGAACTGAGTAGATCACTGGAGGAGAGGAGGTCAAGGAAGGGAGGGCAGGTCTCTGTGCAGAGGTGGAAGGGTCATTTAAACAGAAATCAAATTAGCAAGGTTCAAGGTATTGGAGACAGGGATAGCAATTTAGGAACTAAAGTTCTAGAGAAATGAAAGTTGGTAGATGACTTCAACCAAATTGGGACTCTTATAACATGAGCATTACAAATGAAGGGTTTTAAGAGGGAGCTATGAAATCATGTATCTGAAACGTTTGAAAATAGAGTGCCTGAAGAACTATGGACGGAGGTTCGTTACATTGTACAGGAGGCGGTAACCAAGACCATACCCAAGAAAAAGAAATACAAAAAAGCAAAATGGCTCTCTGAGGAGGCCTTACAAATAGCTGAGAAAAGAAAAGAAGTGAAAGGCAAAGGAGAAAAGGAAAGATATACCCATCTGAATGCAGAGTTCCAAAGAATAGCAAGGAGAGATAAGAAAGCCTTCCTCAGTGATCAATGCAAAGAAATAGAGGAAAACAATTGAATGGGAAAGACTAGAGATCTCCTCAGGAAAATTACAGATTTCAAGGGAATATTTCATGGAAAGATGGGCACAATAAGGGACAAAAATGGTATGTACCTAACAGAATCAGAAGATATTAAGAAGAGGTGGCAAGAATACACAGAAGAACTATACAAAAAAAGGTCTTAATGACACAGATAACCACGATGATCACTCACCTAGAGCCAGACATCCTGGAGTGGGAAGTCAAGTGGGCCTTAGGAAGCATCACTACAAATAAAGCTAGTGAAAGTGATGGAATTCCAGCTGAGCTATTTCAAGTCCTAAAAGATGATGCTGTGACAGTGCTGCAGTCAATATACCAGAAAATTTGGAAAACTTGGCAGTGGCCCCAGGACTGGAAAAGGTTAGTTTTCATTCCAATCTCAAAGAAAGGCAATGCCAAAGAATGTTCAAACTATCTCACACACTAGCAAAGTAATGCTCAAAGTTCTCCAAGCCAGGCTTCAACAGTACGTGAACTGAGAACTTCAATATGTTCAAGCTGGATTTAGAAAAGGCAGAGGAACCAGAGATCAAATTGCCAACATCCATTGGATCATATAAAAAGCAAGAGAATTCCAGAGAAACATCTACTTCTGCTTCATTGACTACGCCAAAGTTTTTGACTGTGTGAATCACAACAAACTGGCAAATTCTTAAAAGAGATGGGAATACCAGACCACCTTACCTTCTCCTGAGAAATATGTATGCAGGTCAAGAAGCAACAGTTAGAACTGGACATGGAACAATGGACTGGTTCCAAATTGAGAAAGGAGTACGTCAAGGCTGCATATTGTCACCCTGCTTATTTAACTTACGTGCAGAGTAAAGCATGCGAAATGCCAGGCTAGATGAAGCACAAACTGGAATCAAGATTGCTGAGAGAAATATAAAAAAACACAGATACGCAGAAGATACCACCCTTATGGCAGAAAGCGAAGAGGAACTAAAGAGCCTCTTGATGAAAACAAAAGAAGAGAGTAAAAAAGATGGCTTAAAACTGAATATTCAAAAAACAAAGATGATGGCATCCGGTCCCATCACTTCATGGCAAATAGATTGGGAAACAATGGAAACAGTGAGAGATATTTTTTTGGCCTCCAAAATCACTGAAGATGAAATTAAAAGTCGTTTGGTCCTTAGAAGGAAAGCTATGACCAACCTGACCGCATATTAAAAAGCAGAGATATTACTTTTCCGACAAAGGTCCATCTAGTTAAAGCTGTTTTTTTTTTTTTTTTCCAGTAGTCATGTATGGATGTGAGAGTTGGACCATAAAAGAAGCTGAATGCTGAAAAATTGACACTCAAAAGTGGTTTTGGAGAAGACTCTTGAGAGTCCCTTGGACTGCAAGATCAAACCAGTCAATCCTAAACGAAATCAATCCTGAATATTCATTGGAAAGACTGATGCTGAAGCTGAAGCTCCAATACTTTGGTCACCTGATGCAAAGAACTGACTCATTGGAAATGACCCCGATGCTGGGAAAGGTTGAAGGCAGGAGAAGAAGGGGATGTCAGAGGATGAGATGGTTGGATGGCATCACTGACTCGATGGACATGAATTTGAGCAGGTTCTGGGAGTTGGTGATGGACAGGGAAGCCTGGCATGCTGCAATCTATGGGGTCTCAAAGAGTCAGACACAACTGACTGACTGAACTGAACTGATAGACTTTAAGGAATTATTCAATAATGTTTTTAAACTGAGGGACTTTAGGATAAGGGAGGGAGAATTGTTTGGAAGTAATCTCTGTGTAACAAGAATTTTAAAAATAACTCATATTGAACAAGGAATGATGGACTCTCATCACTTGCATACCCCTAATGAAATAGTGGATCCAGGCAATGGCTGTCTAGGGCCACAAAGTCACAAGACCCGGATGTACATGCTTCCTGATGGAAGACCTCACAGCACCACGTAGGAAGGATTCTTGCCCCCAAACCGAATGTGTAGCAGGTCAACTTATAGATCAAACTACCAGTTTATAGATATCCGGGCATCAGAGGAACATGTCGAACAGGCCCGGGGAAGCAATGAGCCTAATAATCCAGGCTTCCTTCAGGTCTCTGATTGACTGTCACCTCCTCAGTAGGGTCTGCCCTGACTATCTCATATTAAAGAGCAACACCTCCTTGTCTCAGTCACCCAACACTCCCTCTCCCATTGCTCTGATTTGCACTCAGTATCATCATCTGAGCTTCTTATTTTTATTCAGTTCAGTTCAGTCACTCAGTTGTGTCCAACTCCTTGCAACCCCATGGACTGCAGTGCGCCAAGCTTCCCTATCCATCACCAACTCCCAGAGTCCACCCAAACCCATGTCCATTGAGTCGGTGATGCCATCCAACCATCTCATCCTCTGTCGTCCCCTTCTCCTGCCTTCAATCTTTCCCAGCATCAGGGTCTTTGCCAATGAGTCAGTTCTTTGCATCAGGTGACCAAAGTATTGGAGTTTCAGCTTCAGCATCAGCACTTCTAATGAATATTCAGGACTGATTTCCTTTAGGATGCACAGGTTTGATCTCCTTGCAGTCCAAGGGACTCTCAAGAGTCTTCTCCAACACCACAGTTCAAAAGTATCAATTCTTTGGCGTTCAGTTTTCTTTATAGTCCAACTCTCACATCCATACATGACTACTGGAAAGACCATAGCTTTGACTACATGGACCTTTGTCGACATAGTAACGTTTCTGCTTTTAAATATGCTGTCTATGTTTGTCATAGCTTTTCTTCCAAGGAGCAAGGGTCTTTTAATTTCATGGCTGCAGTCACTATCTGCAGTGATTTTGGAGCCCAAGAAAATAGTGTGTCACTGTTTCCATTGTTTCCCCATCCATTTTCCATGAAATGATGGAACTGAATGCCATGATCTTTGTTTTTTGAATGTTCGGTTTTAAGCCATCTTTTTCGCTCTCCTCTTTCCCTTTCATCAAGAGGCTCTTTAGTTTCTCTTCACTTTCTGCCATAAGGGTGATATCATCTGCATATCTGTGGTTTTTTATATTTCTCCTGGCAATCTTGATTCCACCCTGTGTTTCATCCAGCCCAGCATTTTGTATCATGTACTGTGCATATAATTTAAATAAGCAGAGTGACAATATATAGCCTTGACGTACTCCTTTCTCAATTTGGAACCAGTCCATTGTTCCATGTCCTAACTGTTGCTTCTTGACCTGCATACAGATTTCTCAGGAGCAGGTCAAGTGGTCTGGTATCCCCATCTCTTTAAGAGTTTTCCACAATTTGTTGTAACCTACACAGTCAAAGGTTTTGGCATAGTCAATGAAACAGAAGTAGATGTTCTCTGGAATTCTCTTGCTTTTTCTTATTTAAAAAAAATTAATTAATTTTAATTGGAGGCTAATTACTTTACAATATTGTAGTGGTTTTTGCCATACATTGACATGACTCAGCCATGGATGTACATGTGTGCGCCATCCTGAACCCTCCTCCAACCTCCCTCCCCATCCCATCCCTCAGGGTTGTCCCAATGCACTGGCTTTGAGTGCCCTGTTTCATGCGTTGAACTTGGACTGGTGATCTATTTCACATATGGTAATATACGTGTTTCAATGCTATTCTCTCAAATCATCCCATCCTCACCTTCTCCCACAGAGTCCAAAAATCTGTTCTTTATATCTGTGTTTCTTTTGCTGTCTTGCATATAGGGTTATTGTTACCGTCTTTCTAAATTCCATATATATGCATTAGTATACTGTATTGCTGTTTTTCTCTCTGACTTACTTCACTTTATATAATAGGCTCCAGTTTCATCCACCTCATTAGAACTGATTCAAATGTGTTCTTTTCAATGGCTGATTAATATTCCATTGTATATATGTACCACAGCTTTCTTATCCATTCATCCACCAATGGACATCTAGGTTGCTTCCACACCCTAGCTATTGTAAACTGTGCTACGATGAACATTGGAGTACAAGTGTCTCTTTCAATTCTGGTTTTCTTGGTGTGTATGCCCAGCAGTGGGACTGCTGGGTCGTATGGCAGTTCTATCGACAGTTTTTTAAGGAATCTCCACACTGTTCTCCATAGTGGCTTTACTAGTTGCATCCCACTAACAGTGTAAGAGAGTTTCCTTTTCTCCGCACCCTCACCAGCATTTATTGTTTGTAGACTTTTTGATAGCAGCCATTCTGACGGGCGTGAGATGGTACTTCATTGTGGTTTTGATTTTCATTTTTCTGATAATGAGTGATGTTGAGCATCTTTTCATGTGTTTGTTAGCCATCTGTATGTCTTCTTTGTAGAAATGTCTGTTTAGTTCTTTTTGATTTGGTCATTTATTTTTCTGGTATTGAGCTGTTTGTATATTTTTGAGATTAATCCTTTGTCAGTTGCTTCATTTACTATTATTTTCTCCCCTTCTGAAGGCTGTCTTTTCACCTTGCTTGTAGTTTCCTTCATTGTGCTGCTGCTGCTACTGCTGCTAAGTCACTTCAGTCATGTTCGACTCTGTGCGACCCCATAGACGGCAGCCCACCAGGCTCCCCCGTCCCTGGGATTCTCCAGGCAAGAGTACTGGAGTGGGGTGCCATTGCCCTCTCCATTCATTGTGCAAAAGCTTTTAAGTTTAATTAGGTACCATTTGTTTATTTTTGCTTTTATTTCCATTACTCTGGGAGGTGGGTCATAGAGGATCCTGCTGTGATTTATGTCAGAGAGTGTTTTGGCTATGTTTTCCTCTAGGAGTTTTATAGTTTCTGGTCTTACATTTAGATCTTTAATCCATTTTGAGTTTATTTTTGTGTATGGTGTTACAAAGTGTTTGTTTCATTCTTTTACAGGTGGTCAACCAGTTTTCCCAGCACCACTTGTTAAAGAGATTGTCTTTAATCCATTGTATATTCTTGCCTCCTTTGTCAAAGATAAGGTGTCCATAGGTGTGTGGATTTATCTCTGGGATTTCTGTTTTGTTCCATTGATCTATATTTCTGTCTTTGTGCCAGTTCCATACTGTTTTGATGACTGTAGCTTTGTAGTATAGACTGAAGTCAGGCAGGTTGATTCCTCCAGTTCTGTTCTTCTTTCTCAAGATTGCTTTGGCTATTCGAGGTTTTTTTATTTCTATACAAATTGTGAAATTATTTGTTCTAGTTCTCTGAAAAAATACCGTTGGTAACTTGTTAGGGATTGCATTGAATCTATAGATTGCTTTGGGTAGTATACTCATTTTCA
>SJYQ01001217.1:70806-94764 GCA_006410935.1 Redunca redunca
TTGCAACCATAATCCCCAATGTGTTGGACTTCAGTGGGTTTTTTTTTTAACTTTTATTTTCTTTATTTAAAAAAATTTTATTTTATATTGGAGTATATAGCTGATTAACAATATTGCATTAGTTGTTGGAAGAAGAGGTGGTGGTCAAAGAGGGAGAACGTTGAAATTGAGGTTGTAGAGAGGTTGCAGTTAATGTTACTGATGGAGGTTAGGGTATAATGATGGAAGTAGGTGGCTAAAGGAGGATGAACACAATATTAATGGAGAAGAAATGCTCATGGAACGGAGAGACTAGAGATTTAGAGTGTGTATTTTGTGTGTTTTTTTAATTTAAATACTTATTTATCTATTTTGGCTGCACTGGGTCTTAGTTGTGGCACGTGGGCTCTTTGTTGAGGCATGTGGGCTCTCTACTTGTGGCATGCGGGCTCCAGAACCCACAGGCTTAGTATGTGGGGTGTGAGAGCTTAGTTTCTCCATGGCATGTGAGGTCTTGCCATGGATTGAACCCACATCTTCCACATTGCAAAGCAGATTCTTAACCACTGGACCCTCAGGGAAGTGCCTAGAATGTGTATTTTTGAATCCAACATCATGCAGATTTTGAAATCACCAAGGTTCTGAACAAGAGAGGAACTGGAGAGGGTGACAGTGAGCCAGGGAAAATAATCCTCAAAACCTAAAGAGGAATGATGAGGGGTGGCAGATGACTGTAACAAAGATGCAGAGAAGTTCATGTAGACTGTTGCTTATGCCTCAAAGGAGCTGGAGGGCTTCCCGAGTAGGGAGAGAGCATGATCTGGGGGCTGCACATGAAGTGCAAGGACATCTATGCCTCCTAAATCACTGGTCTGAGAGCTGTGGGAGTAAATTCACTGCTCAAGAGGGCTTCACTATTGTCCAGGAAGATTCGTGTTTCCACTGGAGCAAGAAGGCAAATTCAGCCTTCAGGGAAGAGGTTGAGAATGGAGGGATTCTGTTGATGACTAAGTGTGAGTTCTAGGAGGCAAGTTCTCACAAGATGGGTCAGAAAAGAGAGTTTGGGGATTTCTGTTTCCAGCCATGATGGAGTAACAGGCACTAGAATTACTTTCTTGCCTTAACTAAAAAACCAGATAAAATACATGGAACGATGGTTTATAGATATTAGACAACAGGAAACATGAGACCGTGTTTCCTCAGAGAAAGCAAATACATGAATGAACCATATGATTACCTGGAGAGAATTTCCATGTTCAGTGTAAGGATGTGTGTGTGTGGGCGGGGGGAGGACTCAAAAATAGCCTGGTGGTCTCCCTGAATTTAGAAGACACAGTTAAGAGTTTGTGGCAGTCACAGCAGCTAGAGTTTTCAGAATAGGCAGAGTGCTATGGAGGAGAGAGCTGCACACAGAGAAAAAGCTGTGGAGATCTACAGAGGGTTCCCTTCAAGTCTTCAACCAAGTACCAATCAGAATACATATGTGATGAAACTGTCTGAGGCCAGAGAAAGGCCACTGAAAAGGATCAGGAGGAGCAATTATCAGAGACAGGAATAGTTCATCTCCAGACCAGCTTAAGTGGAAGAACCTCCTAGTACATGAGGCATTGAATAGAGAACTCAGGAAGGTATTGCCTCGGTACTAAAGTGGTGGTGGTGGTTTAGTCGCTAAGTTGTGTCTGACTCTTGTGACCCCATGGACTATAGCCTGCCAGGCTCCTCTGTCCATGGGATTCTCCAGGCAAGAATACTGGAGTGGGTTGCCATTTCCTCCTCCAAGGAATCTTCCCAACCCAGGAATCAAATGTGGGTCTCCTGCATTGCAGGCAGATTCTTTACCGACTGAGCTATGAGGGAAGTAGCTATCAATCAGTTAGCCCTGGACTAAAGGCTATTCAGGTCCTGCCTAAAAAAAAACTTAAAAGCAAGCCTCAAAAGGATCAAACTGATTAACTGTATCCTAGAACAAAGCCCAATCCCGCCTCCCAATTTTTTAAGTACCAAATTAAAAAAGCACTCACATTTTACTCATTATAAAATTTACAATGTCTGGCAGCCAGTAAAACAGAGAAGCAGGAAAGTACAACCCATAATAAAGGGGAAAAGAATCCATAGAAAATGACCCAGATGATAGAACCAATAGACAAAAAACATTAAAACAGCTATTACAAATATAATCTATATGTTCAAGAAGGTAGAGGAGAACATAAGCAGGGCTGAAATAGAGCACCCAAGGAAGACCCTACCCCACCCCCTGCTCCCCTCAAACTCAGAGCTGAGATCCAGTCCCTATTGGAGAGAATATGGTTGTGGTTCTCTGAGTGGTGGGACTTGCTAGAAATCTGCTTTCTGGAACTTGGCAGAAATCTACCCTCTAGGGTGCCAAAGAAGGCCGTTCATGGGGATCGTGTCATTCGAGGCAGTCTGCTACAAAACTACCTGAGGGAGGGTGCGGGGTGGGAGGCGATGTGGGGAGTTGCTGGCCACTGGGCACTGCAGGTTGTCAAGTGTGTTTGTTGCAATAACTGGAGATGCTGTGTGAGTGCTTCACAAGCAGAGGCAAACTGCTATAGGACTGGCTGATGTGGGATTCCAGGGAGGAGCAGCTGGCCTCTGGGCTGGCGGTCACCACGCACGGCAGGAGCCAGGTACTGGAGGATGTGTGGGTGCTTCATGTCCCGAGTGCTGGAGAAAGATGTATGTGCTGCAGGACCCTGCGGAATGGACACCCCAGAGCCAGTAAGCAAAAACCACTTTCTTCCTTGTAGTGTCTCTCTAGCTCTGCTAGCCAAAATTCAGGGCTGGCTGGCAAAGGAAAAAATATTTAAATGGACCAGATCCATTTGTGCAGAGCAGGCAAGTATAGAGAGTGGATTTGAAGCCAAGAGGAAAAAATCAGTACGTGGCACAGTCCACCCCTTTGACTACTCAGCTTCTGTGTGCACCCTTTTGAATCCTTGAATTTTTGCATAGCAAGACAGTTTTATTTCTACCTAACAAGATATAGCTGTCTTGTAAGAGAGGAAGTTATGACTCTCTCCCCCAAATGAGGAGACACACAGTCCCAAAGCCATTGTATCCATTGCTGTTAACTATTTCTCAAATTTAATCATAGTCCCATTGATACTCCATTATCTAAAGACTAAATTAGAAAATTAACTTCTAACAACTATTTGTACATAAAATAAAAATCAGGAGAAAGAAAAAGAAAATGGCTAGCACATACAAATAAAGAAATATAACAAGCAAAAAGAAAAAATAGGCAAAGCTACAGTAGTACTCATTTCTCTATTTGATCATGAGGCTGAAGTCACTGTCAATGACTTCCTTCTTCCACTACCCATTCTGTATTTCCCCTGCCTTCTTCCAGAACCTCAGATGCTGTTTTACCTGATGGAGTGGCTCAAACTTTCATTCCTGAGTCTTTAATCATCCTGCCAGTTTTTGGTTGCTGTAGTTCTCTGTTATTTTTTACTATTGGGCATATAAGTACTAAGAGGCACCCCAGATAATCCTCTGGGTTGCAGACATAGTCCTCATTGCCTTTGTTGCCTTTGTTGATTTCCCCTTGGTAATGAAGATCAACCATTCCAGCCAGTGAATTAACTCTACGTCTCTCCCCCACACTTTTTTTTTTGCCTATAGTTTCATTGGCATAGAGCCTAAAATGTCTCACTTTCCCATGCAATGGACCCATTGATATACTCCCTGGTAGGGGCATCTTCCACTGGCAGAGAAGACTCATTAGAATTTAGAGCATCCCCAGGTTCAATAGAGTCTTCCCGTATGTACCCATTCCATCTTATAGGATCCTATTCCTTCCTCATCAATGCCCTTAGTTTCATAGTAGGCACCCTGTGAAGCTAGGAGTTCAATTTGCATTGTAATCCAGCCAATCACAGGATGAGATTCTGTGTCTGATTTTTCATCAGGAAATGACTAATGTCCAAGCTCAAAGATAGTCAATCAGGCAGTGAGGAATTAATTGTCCATCACTCAGCCTTTTTGTTCTACTCTAGATTTCAGTTGATCGGATGAGGCCCAATCACATTGGGCTTTATTCAGTTTACCAATTCATATGTTAATCTCATCCAGAAACACTCTCAAAGGCATACCCAGACTAATATTTAACCAACTATCTGGGCACTCCATGGCTCTGTCAAGTTGACACACAAAAATCAGAGGGACTTAGATATCCAAACGAGCAGAGCTCAAAGTTGCCAAGATGGGAAACAAAAATTCTGCAAGTGAGTTATTAGGTGTAATAATTAGAGGGACCACTCCTAATTCTACCCCTTGATTTCAGGACCAATTTATACTGGCTAGTGGGGAGACAGCACCGTATAATGGTCTCTGATTCAGAGTATATACTGCATCCTATGAAACAGAATCCTATCCTTTTAAGGTGTTGTTTCCCACCTAGCATCATAACTGAGTCTTCAAAACCATTTCATCTCTCAATTAGGCCAGCTGCATCTAGATGATATGGTAAGACCAGTTAATTTCATATGTTATGCCCGAAGTCCGAGTCCCCGAAACTGAGAGGATAAGACGTCCACAGCAATGCAAAAACATGAAGGGGTTTTATTGCTAGCTCGAGCTAGGGCTCCCGTCTCATCCAGCGCAGTGGAGTCTTGACGAGAGCCCCAAGCACTGAATCACAGCTGCTTTTATACAGGCGGTTCTTAGTACAGCTGGCGGGTAATGATTGGCTGAGCCGTATGTGGGTGCGCACACGCGCTTGCGATTTTCAAATCCTGCCTGCCTATCCGGATTGGTTCAGGTTTGGCACCATCAGGGATTTTCCCAGGGTGTGGTTTCCCGGAATCATGACTCAGGTTTTACAAGAATCTGAATCTTAGGCCTAGTATAGCTGCTTGAGCCTGTCATGGCTCAGGTCTGGTCCCTTAACACATAGGCATGAACATTTTGCTACATATTCTTTGCTGTGAGATGAGTTTCTGGATCAGATGCAAGGCTGTGCAGAAGAGTTCACAGATGGTGGTGCTGGCACAAACCTTATGGGTGGGGAAGGGAAAACTATATCCAGACAGAGTCTATTCCTGTGAAGATGAATCTCTGTCCCCCTCCATGATGAAAGAAGTCCAAGATAACTAACCTGCCACCAGGTGGCTGGCTGGTCCCCACACAGAATAGCATCATCTCTCCTTTGCCATCTCCATTGATGGCAGATTAGTCACTCTGCAGCAGCATTAACCACACCACCCTCAGTAATGCAAAGACTATATTGTTGAGCCTGGGCAGTTCTATCACTGCCACTTCATTCATGGGCTTCTATGGACTGAATTGTGTTCCTCAAAATTCATGTTGAGGACTTCCCTGGTGGTCCAGTGGTTAAAAGTCCGCCTGCCAATGTAGGAGAGACATAAGAGACCAGAATTTGATCCTTGAGTTGGGAAGATCCCCTGGAAGAGGGCATGGGAACCCACTCTAGTAGTCTTGTCTGGAGAATCTCAAGAATAGAGGAGCCTGGTGGGCTACAGTCCATAGGGTTGAAAAAAGTTGGACATGACTGAAGCGACTTAGCATGCACCCACAAGGCCATTAATCTGTGCATTCCCCCAGGGATGAGTTATCACTTCTGGTTTACTAACTTTGAAGGGAGTGGAGATTCACTTCCATTTAGCCCTTCTTACAGTAATGCTCTCATTATTATCAACAAGTTGATGTGGGGATTATATCAGTTTCTAAGTATGTATATTCCAGGGATAAGCTCCAAAGTCTCATCTAAATATCATCTAACTTAGATATGGATGAGACTCAAGGTACAATTCATCTTGAGGAAAATTGCTCTCCAGCTATGAACCCAACGAGTTATGTGCTTCCAAAATGTGGTGTTAGAACAGGCAGAGGATAGACATTCCCATTCCAAAATGGAGAAATAGGAGAGAAGAAAAGAGTGACAAGGGCCTGAGCAAGTCCAAACTCCAAGGGGCCAATTCCATTAGACCTTAAGGCTTGAGAATAATGCTCTTTGGCCAGATGCTCTAATCTCCAGGCCCACTGGGGTGGAGGTCCATCTTCTAGATACAGTGGGGTGAAGCACAATGGTGTGGCTTTGCTGGGTTGGGTCCTCAAGGCTTTGGGCAGCCAGCTCCCAGGCCATTCTCCACCAGGGCCCCATGGCTCTTGCCTCTGGAGTCCTGAGCCTGCAGCTCTGCCATGAGGCCCAATTCTTTGAAATCTAGGTGGGGTACCATATCTCCTTCGTTCTTGTGGATGTAGCCCATACTACTGCAGGCTGCTAGAGCTGCACCTGGGGGAGACCAATGCTGAGTGAGGTAGCAGAACCCACCACCATATGAGGTAGTGCCCATCAATGTGCTAGTGGCTCCTCCTTTGAAATTACTCTGCCCCTGGGGCCTTTGTGCTCTGGGCCTGTGATCAGAGGGGCAGTCCTGATGATCTCTGGATTGCCTTCAGGGTTATTTTTTCCCCTACAGTCATTCCTGGCCCACAGAAGAGAGCAACCATAGCGCTTTCCAAGGGTGCAGGTACACATCTCACTAAAGGGTTGGTGAAGTTAGTGTATTCTGAGTCTTCAATGTCTTGGTGAAGTTAGTGTATTCTGAGTCTTGTCATGGAACATAGTTGGGGATTGCATGCAAGTCTTACATGATAAATCCTGTCCAACATTCCTATTGCCCTAAGCCTTTGGATTCCCTCCTCCATATCATGCCAGGACACCTCTAATATCTCAGCCTCATTAATGGTAAGCCACAATTGAGTCTCAGTTTCAGTCAACCAGCCAAGAAAGCACTTAGAGCATGTGCTGATACATTAAATCCAGAGTCGCTAGTAAGCGTACCCATATCAATGAATTCTGCCTAATCTAGAGTTATATTTTGCCCTCCTTCATCTAACACCCATAGAATCCTCTTCTGCACATATTCCCCAGGTTTCTGCTGTTATATATTAGCAAACTCTTGCAATTATTTTGGTGTATAAGTGATTTCCAACTTGGTCATAGTGTGCACTTGTTCCCCATGCTTAGACTTGATGCTGGGAGGGATTGGGGGCAGGAGGAGAAGGGGACGACAGAGGATGAGATGACTGAATGGCATCACTGACTTGATGGACGTGAATCTGAGTGAACTCCGGGAGTTGGTGATGGACAGGGAGGACTGGCGTGCTGCGATTCATGGGGTTGCAAAGAGTTGGACACGACTGAGTGACTGAACTGAACTGATGGGTCTGTCAGTGTAGGGGGGGTTGTGGTGGGTCTTGAGAATGAGCATCTCTTTTCAAGGCACCTGGACCAGTTGAGTTTATCACAGTATTTTCAAAGAGAGAAAGGTTAGTTTCGGACACTGAAAGGCAAGCTATTTCCATTAGTAAGGAAGGCTCAGAATGACTTGGTAGTTCAAGACTGTGGGTTTCATCTGGGGCCAAACAGATGTTCCCATTCCAAGTTTCAGGATCCCATTCTTTACCAGTCAATACCATAACTTTCACACGAGAAACTTGTCAAGTTGTGAATTCAACTGACATTGTAATTCAGCAATTTATACAATTAAACATGTGTTAGATGTTTAACAATATTAACCCTGTTGCTAGGCATCAGGAAAGCTCTCTGGTTCTTAGGTTGTGACTTGAACTGAGAAATGAATGGACCCAAGCTTGTTATTTTTCTCTTTGTAAGTGCTCAAGTGCATTCAAAATAATCTCTTCCCCATCATGATATTCATAGTCATGGTCACAACTGTAATAGTCAAGTGCAGCAGCCATTTTGGCTTCCAGGACATGTGCTTCATTTGGCACTTCATCACAATCAACCATAGGTTGATTAATTGTGATGCCTCTGTTACTAGCACCCATCTCTCACTGGCAAGGAGTTCATCACCGTGAGTAAGGCTAGAGGAATGAAGAAACCAATCACAAAGTCCCATCTCTGCAAATCTATTTCCTGGCACCACTCCTGGTAACAATTCTGTATCAGCCTGAGCTCTATCTGGAGAGAGGGATAACACAGGAATTTGAATAGGGAAAGTTAATATAAGGAATTACCTATAACAGGAGATTGGAATAATGAGGGATTGGCTAGTAAGATGTGAGTTCAGTTCAGTTCAGTCGCTCAGTCGTGTCCGACTCTTTGCGACCCCATGAATCGCAGCACACCAGGCCTCCCTGTCCATCACCAACTCCCAGAGTTCACTCAGAGTCGTGTCCGTTGAGTCAGTGATGCCATCTAGCCATCTCATCCTTGGTCGTCCTCTTCTCCTCCTGCCCCCAATTCCTCCCAGCATCAAAGTCTTCTCCAATGAATCAACTCTTCACTGAGGAGGACTCTAAAGAACATAGAAATGGCAGATATAAGAAGTAGTCACAGGGGAATTCCCTACTGGTGCAGTGGTTAGGACTCAGTGCTTTCACTGCCAAGGGCCAGGTTCAATCACTGGTCAGGGAACTAAGATCCCCAAAGCCTCACACCTCTGCAAAAGAAGTAGTCCCTGTCCCTAGGTTGACAAATGCCCCCGAGGCTGAGATCCAGATCTTGTTGGAGAGGTGTGATGGTAGTTTCGCTTCAGGGTGAAGTCATTGTGATGCCATACTGGTGGAACTTGCCAGAAATCTCCCTGTTGGGAGGTGGAAGAAAGCTGTTCACTGAGTGCTGCTGGCCTCTCTGCACCGCAGGAACCAGGCTCCGGGGAAGCTATGAGTGTGGCAAGATCCAGAAGCATTCTGCTTGCTTGCAAACTGCCTGAGGGTGAGTTCTGGAAGGAGGGGAAAGCTGCTGTTCACTGGGTACTACTGGTCACTATGCACTGTAGAAATCGGGCCCTGGAAGAGTTGTGAGTGTTGTAGGAGTCTGATGCTAGAAAAACCCATGCAGAAAGAGCCTGTCAATCGAGCATGCAGGAATCAGGAAGGAAACCTCTTTTCTTCTTGCAGTATCTCTTCTGCGCCCTCTACTGAGAAAGCTTCAGTGCCAGCTGGCAAAGGGAAAATAGTTAAAACTGTTTCTTTACCACAGAACAGGCAGAAAGGGTGAATTTGAAGTTGAATGGCAATAAGTTGATAACCAGCACACCATGGGTCAAAGACGAAATCCTAAGAAAAATTAAAAAGTTGAGTGAAATTAAAATGAAAATATGTCAAAATGTATGGAATATAGCAAAAGCAGTGCTTAGAGAGAAAATTATAGCATTAAATGTTTATACTAGAAAAGAAGTCTCAAACCAATGACCTCAGCTTCTTAAGAAATTATGATAAAAAGAGTAAATCAAACCTAAAGTAAGCAGAAAGTGAAAGTGAAAGTCACTCAGTCATGTCTGACTCTTTGCGACCCCATGGACTATACAGTCCATGGAATTCTCCAGGCCAGGATACTGCAGTGGGTCCCTTTTCCCTTCTCCAGGAGATCTTCCCAACCTAGGAATCAACCCAGATCTCCTGCATTGAAGGTGGGTTCGTTACCAGCTGAGCCACAAGGGAAGCCCAAAGTAAGCAGAAGAAAGAAAATAATAAAGAGCAGAAATCACTGAAGTAGAAAACAGAAAACAACAGAGAAAAGAAGAGAAACCAATAGCTGGCTCTTTGGGAAGATCATTAGAACTGATAAACTTCTAGCCAGATTGATGAAGGAAAAAGGAAAGATGATCCAAATGAGTCATAATAGGAATGACTTTTTTTGGCTGTACCACGTGACATTCAGGAACTTTACTTCACTGAGCAGGGATTGAAACCACGCCTCATGCAGTAGAAGTGTAGAGTCTTAACCATTGGACCGCCAGGGGAGTCCAGATCCTACAGAAATTAAGATAATGATAAAGAGATGCTACTTATTTTTATTTTTTAACTTTATTAAAAGTATAGATGATTTACAGTATGTTAATTTCTTCTGCATGGCAAAATGATTCAGTTTAACATATATATATGGGCTTCCCTGGTGGCTCAGAGGTTAAAGCGTCTGCCTTGCAATGCAGGAGACCTGAGTTCGATCCCTGGGTTGGGAAGATCCCTGGAGAAGGAAATGGCAACCCACTCCAGTATTCTTGCCTGGAGAATCCCATGGACAGAGGAGCCTGGTGGGCTCCAGTCCATGGGGTCGCAAAGGGTCGGACACGACTGAGCGACTTCATTTTCTATTTATATAGCTTCCCCGATGGCTCAGTGGTAAAGAATCTGCCTGCAAGGCAGGGGACATGGGTTCAATCCCTGGGTTGGGAAGATCCCTTGGAGGAGGAAATGGCAAACTACTCTAGTATTCTTGCCTGGGAAATCCCATGGACAGCGGAGCCTGGCAGGCTGCAGTCCATGGGATTGCAAAGAGTCAGACACAACTTAATGGCTAAACCACCACCATATATATATATACATACACTATTCCATTATGGTTTGTCACATAATATTGAACATAGTTCCCCTGTGCTATACAGAATTACCTTGTTCTGTGTGTGTGTGTGTGCGAACTCTTACGACCCTATGGACTGATCCTACCAAGCTTCTCTGTCCATGGGATTTTCCAGGCAAGAATACTGGAGTGGGTTGCCCTCCTCCAGGGGATCTTCCCAGGGATCAAACCCACATCTCCTGCAGCTCCTGCATTGCAGGTGGATTCCTTACCACAGAGCCACCAGGGAAGCCCTACCTTGTTGATATCCATCCTATATATAATAGTTTGCCTCTGCTAATCCTAAACTCCCATTCCTTCTCTCCCCTAACCACCTTCCCCTTGGCAGCCACAAATCTGTTCTCTATATCTGTGAGTCTGTCTTTGCTTCATAGATATGTTGATTTGTATTGTGTTTTAGATTCCACATATAAATGATATCATATAGTATTTGTCTTTCTCTTTCTGACTTCACTTAGTATGGTAATCTCTAGGTCCATCCATGTTGCTGTAAATGGCATGATTTCATTCTTTTGATGGCTGAGTAATGTTCCACTCTGTGTGTGTGTGTGTATGTTGTTGTTGCCCACTTGCTAAGTCGTTTCTGACTCTTTGCGACCCCATGGATTGTAGCATGCCAGTCTCCTCTGCCTCTACTATCTCCCAGAGTTTGCTTGAATTCATGTTCATGGAGTTGACGATGCTATCCAACCATCTCATTTTCTGCTGTCCCCTTCTCCTTTTGCCTTCAGTCTTTCCCAGCATCAGGGTCTTTTCCGATAAATTGGCTCTTTGCATCAGGTAGCCAAAGTATTGGAGCTTCAACTTCAGCATCAATCCTTCCAATGAGTATTCAGGACTGATTTCCTTTAGAATTGACTGGTTTGATCTTCTTGCAGTCCAAGGGACTCTCAAGAGTCTTCTCCAACACCACAATTCAAAAGCATCAATTCTTCAGTGCTCAGCCTTCCTTATGGTCTAACTCTCACATCCATACATGACTACTCGAAAAACCATAGCTTTGACTAGACGGACCTTTGTTGGCAAAGTGATGTGTCTGCTTCTAATGCTTCTAAACGCTGTCTAGGTTTGTCATAGCTTTTCTTCCAAGGAGCAAATGTCTTTTAATTTCATGGCCGAAGTCACCATCAGCAGTGATTTTGGAGCCCAAGAAAATAAAGTCTCTCACTGTTTCCACTTTTTCCATGTCCATTTGCCATGAAGTGATGGGACTGGATACCATGATCTTAGTTTTTTGAATGTTGAGTTTTCAGCCATCTTTTTCAGTCTCCTCTTTAACCTTCATCAAGAAGCTCTTTAGTTTCTTTTCAATTTCTGCCATTAGAGTTGTATCATCTGCATATCTGAGGTTATTGATATTTCTCCTGGCAATCTTGATTCCAGCTTGTGCTTCATCCAGCCTGACATTTCATATGATGTATTCTGCATATAAGTTAAATAAGCAGGGTGACAATATACAGTCTCGACATACTCCTTTCCCAATTTTGAACCAGTTCATTGTTTCATATCTGGTTCTAATTGTTGCTTTTTGACATGCATACAGGTTTTTCAGAAGGCAGGTAAGGTGGTATGATATTCTCATCTCTTGAAGAATTTTCCACAGTTTGTTGTGGTCCACACAGTCAAAGGCTTTAACTTAGTCAATGAAGCAAAAGTGGATGTTTTTCTGGAATTCTCTTGCTTTTTCTAGTAACTAGATTCATGTTTAATTAAATAACTGAGAGAAAGTATATGTACATCAGGAGCTGGGAATCTTGGAAGCTGTATTAGAATTCTGCCTACTACAAGGAAGGCATACTTCCTGACATATTCTATGAGTTCAATATTTACCCTGAATGAAAAAAAAAAGTGAAAGTGTTAGTCAGTCTGTTGTGTCTGAGTCTTTGTGACCCCTTGGACGGTAGTCCACCAGGCTCTTCTGTTCACTGGAGTTCCCAGGCAAGAATACTGGAGTGGGTTGCCATGCCCTCCTCCAGGGGATCTTCCCGACCTGAGGATCAAACCCAGATCTCCCTCATTGCAGGCAGGTTCTTTACCATCTGAACCATCAGGAAAGTCCAATATTACTCTAATCTTATATCAAAACCAGACAAAGAAATCCATGGAAGTTATTTTATGGATATCAAACAGATTCTAAAATGTAAAATGGAGAGGCAAAAGATCAAGTATAGCCCAGTCGATATTGATAGAGAAGAACAGATTTGGAGTACTGATGTTACCTGATTTTAAGACTTACTATAAAACCTAGTATTTAAGACAGTGTGGTATTGGCAAAAGAATAGACAAATAGATCAGTGGAACAGAGAGGAGAGCCCAGAAATAGACCCACATATATGTGGTCAACTGATCTTTGACAAAGGAGCAAAGGTAATAACAATGAGACAAAGACAGTCTTTTCAACAGGCTGTTGATGGCTACTTTCAACAACAACAATAAGGACAACAAAAGTGTTGGTGAGAATAGGAGAAATTATAACCCTTGCACACTGTTGGTGGGGATGCAAAATAGTATAACTACTGTGGTAAAACAGTATGGCAGGTTCTCAAAAATTAAAAATAGAACTATCATAGGATCCAAGAATCCCACTTCTGGTTATTTATCCAAAAGAATTGAAAACAGTATCTCAAAGAGATATGAACACTCCTATGTTGATTGCAGCACTATTCACAATAGATGTCTAAACAACCTAAATGTCCATTGGCAGGTGAATGGATGAAGAAAACATGGTATATACATACGGTGGAATACTGTTCAGCCTTTAAAAATATGAAAATTGCAATATACAACAACAGGGATGAACTCTGAGGACATTATGCTAAGTGAAATATGCCGGTCACAGTAGGAAAAATACTGCATGAATCTACTCATATGACTCATAGAGTCAAAGAATGGAATGGTGGTTGTCAAGGGCTGGGGTGAGAGGGAAATGGGGAGTTACTAATCAATGGGCGTAAAGTCTCAGTCAAGCAAGATGAGTAATCTTTAGAGAGATACTGTGCAACATTGTATCTATATAGTCAGCAATAATAATTTGTACACTTAAGAATTTGTTAACAGAGTAGATCTTAAAGAGTTCTTATCACAATAAAATAAATGGTACTGAAACAACTGGACATCCACATGCCAAAAAAAGCAATCTAGACACAGAACTTATACCCTTCACAAAAATTAACTCAGACCCAAATGTAAAATGCAAAACTATAGAACTCCTAGTGTTGCAGAAACCAGTAACCGAGAAACCAAGCATCACACTTGGAGAGTTGGCGATCTCAGGTTTATTATGTCGGCAGGCCCAGAGGAGTTAACACTCCAAGCTCTGAGCCCCAAACAAAGGGGTTACAGAGGTTTTATAGACAGACTATAGTGGGCAACACTAGCTGTTATTAGGCTGGTTTAAACTAAGGGGTTTTGCACGAGCCTGGGAACAGCAGTCAAGATGGAGAGGCGGATGCCTGACCTTTACACGGACAGGCATGATTAAGCAGGTTTGCAGGGGCTGGGCAGTTCCTAAAAGCAGGATAAGGGTGAATAAGCTCCAGTTCCTAGTATTGTAAGTCTCCACTTTTTGAAACTATGTGACCTTTGTGATCCAGACTTTGCAAGGAGCAAGCTGAGTTACAGAGGCAGAAGGAGCAGGAGGTTATGTAAAATTTTAACTTTTCCTCTTCACTAGAAGATACTATAGGAGAAAAATCTAGACGACCTTGGGTTTGGCAATGACTTTTAAACTACAACACCAAATACATGATCAACGTAAGAAAGAATTGATAAGCTGAACTTCTTTGAAATTAAAAAGTTCTGCTCTGTGAAAGACAGTGAGGAGAATGAAAAGACCAGTCACAAACTGGGAGAAAATATTTGAAAAAGAGCTATTTGGTAAAGGAATATTATCCGATGTATACAAAATATACAAAGACAACTTATGTCCATACAAAAACCTGCATGTGGATGTCTATAACTGCCTTATTCATAATTACCAAAACTTGGAAGCAACCAATATGTCCTTCAGTGGGTGAAGGGATCTATAAACTCTGGTACATCCGGACAATGAAATACTATTAAGTGCTAAATAGAAATGAGCTATCAAGCCATGAAAAAACAGAGAGGAACCTTAAATGTATATACTAAGTTAAAGAAGCTGATCTGAATAGGTATGATTCCAAATATATGACATTCTGGAAAAGGCAAAACTCTGGAGACAATAAAAAGATAGTGGTTGCCAGGGACTAGGGGGAAGGGGTGAGGGATAAATAGGCAGAGCACAGAGAATTTTTAGAGAAGCAAAAATACTTTGTATGATACTGTAATGGATGCATATTATGGAGTGTACAATACCAAGAGCGAACTCTAATGTAAACTGTGAACTGAGTGATTATGATGTGCTAATGTAGGTTCATCAGTGGTGCAGGATGTTGTTAATGGGGGAGGCTATGCACATGTGGGGGCAGGGGGTATATGGGAAAATCTTTGTACTTTTCTCTGTTTTGCTATGAGTCTAAAACTGCTCTAAAAATAAAGTCTATTAAAAAAGAAAACTACAGATCAGATATCCCTCATAAATGCAGATACACAAATGAATGAGTAAAAAGATCTTTCTCTCTCTCTCTCTATATATATATGCATATACACATATACACACACACAATAAAATACTACTCAGCCTTAAAAAAGGATGAAATCTTGCCATTTGTGACAGGATGAATGAGGGCATTATGCTAAGTGAAACAAGTCAGATGGAGAAAGACATTTGTATGATTTCACTCATATGTGGAATATTTTAAAAAACAAACAAGCAAAACAAAACCAAACTAGGTATAGAGTACAGATTGGTGGCTACCAGAGGGGAACAGGTATGGGGATAGGGAGAAATGGGTAATGGGCATCAATGCTATGGTGCTGGATAGAAACTAGACTTTTGGTGGTAAGCATGCTCGAGGCTATACAGAAGTCGAATTGTAATGTTGTACACATAAATATTACATAATGTTGCAAATCAGTGTTACTTCAAAAAAACCTAACCCTAACCCTAATTGTTCCAGACTGGATGGTGGATGGCGTCCACTTCAAAACAAGGAGTAGACAGTTATGGGGATCCTTTCATGATGTATATAGATATAAAATCATGCTGTAGGACTTTAAATACATGACAATTTTATTTGTCAATTATACCTCAATAAAGCTGAAAAAAACCCACATATAGATGAGTTTTTAACAAAATTCTAGCAAATCAAATCCAACACAACAATATATGAAAAGGATGATACATAATGACCAAGTGGGTTTTAATCCCGGGATGCAAGGATGTATATTGTCACCCTGCTTATTANATTAATAAAGGAAAACCATGTGATCAGCTCAACTGATGCCAGTGAAGTGTTTGATAAAATCCAACATCCATTTCTGATAAAATAAAAAAAGAAACAAAAAGGAATCTCTTAGAAATTTAGGAATTTGGGGGCTTCTATAACCTGATAAAGGGCATCTACATAAAACTACAACTAATTTTCATTCTTTTTATTGGCTATGCCATGTGGCTTACAGGATCTTAGTTCCCAGACCAAGGATTGAACCTGGAGCTATGCTGAATCCTAACTGCTGGACCACCATGGAACTCCCTCATCCTTTCTTTTTAAATTGAAAAATACTTGATTTACAATGTTGTGTTAATTGCTGCTTATAGCAAAGTGATTCAGTTATATATATATTTATTTTTAAATATGATTTTCCATTATGGTTTATCACAGAATATTGAATATACTTCCCTATGTAGTAGGACCTTGTTGTTTGTCCACTCTGTATATACTGGTTTGCATCTGCTAACCCCAAACTCCAACTCCATCCCTCCTTGATCCCCTCTTCCCCTTGGCAACCACAAGTCTATTCTCTATGTGTGTCGGTCTACTTCTGTTTTGTAGATACGTTCATTTGTGTCATATTTTAGTTTTCACATATAAGTGATATCATATGGAGGGGATGCATTCAATGGTTTCCTCTTTCCTTCCCTTCTTCCCTCCTTCTCTCCCTGATGTCTGCTTGCCTGGGGCTATGTCTCTGGGGTTCATGGGGCCGGGCCCTCAGGCTGCTCTCCTACCAGATGCTAGGCTGTTTATTTTATTTTAATTTTATATTGTATTGGAGTATAGTTGATTAACAATGTCATGTTAGTTTCAGGTGTACAGCAGAGTGAATCAGTTACTCATATACCTGTATATGTTCTTTTTCAAATTCTTTTCCCATTTAGGTTATTACAGAATACTGAACAGAGTTCCCTGTGCTCTGCAGTAGGTCCTTGTTGGTTCACTGCGGGATCTTAATTCCATGACCAAGGACTGAACCCCAGCCCCTGACAGTAAGTCAGCACCAAGTCGTAACCACTGGACCACCAGGGAATTCCCTAGGCTGTTTATTTTTAATTGTAAAAATACATGCTCACAATGAAAAACAGACAGTGAAAATGCTGCCATTGCCCCACCGGTACCACCACCACCACCACATTAATAAAGATACAGATAAGGGATTTCCTGGCAGTCCATTGGTTAGGACCCCGAGCTTTCACTGCCAAGGACCCAGGTTCAATTCCTGGTTAAGAACTAAGATCCCACAAGCTGCAAGCCGCACAGACAAAAAAAAAAAAAAAAAAAAAAAATCACAATACAGATAAAAACTTCAAGCATCAATGTGACACTCTGGTTCCCCCTCAGGCCCCCAATTCCTTATACCCTCCCTTAACAATGCCTTATATCTTGCCGCCATGCATACATAAGCCTATTAAGGACTCTTTCCAGTGTCCTACCTGGAAGAAGGCAGCAGCAGCCTTTTGGGGCTTTCCTGGCCTCCACGCTGGCCCCTCCCACCCACTCTCCCAGGAGCCACTGAAGAGGTCTCACATCACATTTTCTCTGCACAGTACCCTTTGGTAGTTCCAACTTCACTCAGAGTAAAAGACCCAGATCTGGCCCCTATCTGCCTTCCTGATCTCAACTCCTACCATGCTTGCCATCACTCACCTCCCTAGAGTCACATTGGCTGTTCCCTCAGCCTGGAACACTTCCTTTTCCTTTTTTATTAAATTATATTGACATACAATATTAGTTTCAGGCATACAACATGATGCAATATTTTTATACATTACAAAATGACCACCACATTAAGTCTAGTTACCATCTGTCACTGTACAATATTATTGAGTATATTTCCCATGTTGTACATTAGTTCCCTGTGACTTATTTTGTAACTTGAAATTTGTACCTCTTAATCACCTTTAGCTATTTTGCCTAAGCCCCCCATCCTACTTCCCTCTGGCAACCACCAGTTTGCTCTCTGTATCTCTTTTATTTGGTTGTTGTTGTTTGGCTGTACCACATGGTATGTGGGATCTTAGTTGCCCCAGTAGGGGAACCTGTGCCCCCTGCAGTGGAAGTGTGGTGTCTTAACCCCTGGACTGCCAGGGAAGTCTCTGTTTCTGTTTTTTGTTTGCTCGTCTGTTTTGTGTTTGAGATTCTACGTATAAGTAAAATCACATGATGTTCACCTTTCTCTCTCATTTATTTCACTTAGCATTATACCCTCTAGGTCCATCCATGTTGCTGAAAATGGCACTATTTTGTTCTTTTTTATGACTGAGTAACATTCCATTGTATATATGTACCATATCTTCTTTATTCATTCATCTGTTGATGGACACTTAGGTTGCTTCCGTGTCCTGGCATTGTAAATAGTGCTTCTATGAACATTGTGACATATGTATCTTTAAAAAAAAAGATTATTTATTTGACTTTGGTGGGTCATCATTGCTGTGCATGGGCTTTCTCTGGTTGTGGTGAGTGGGGGATAACTCTTCATTGCGGTACATGGCTTCTTATTGTGGTGGCTTTTCTTGTTGCGGAACACAGGCTCTAGGCACACACGCTTCACTAGTTGTGGCACAAGGGCTTAGTTGCTGTGTGGCATGTGGGATCTTCTTGGACCAGGGATTGAATAGCATCCTTTGCATTGCAAGGATGATTCTTAACCACTGGACCACCAGGGAATGTATCTTTTTGAATTAGTGTTTCTGTTTTCTTTGGATGAATACTCAGAAGTAGAGTTGCTGCATCATATGGTAGTTCTATTTTTAGTTTTTCTGAGGAACTTCTGTACTATTGGGAATACTCTTCCTTGAGCTCCCTTCATGGCTTAGTCCTTCACTTCTTCCAAGCAGATCTTTCAAGGTCAAATATCACCACTTCAGAGAGGCCTTCCTCTGACCACCCTGGCTAAATTATGTGACCTTTCAACTCTATTCTTTTGGTTTGGTTTATATTTCTTTGTTGTTGTTCAGTCACTAAGTCCTGTCTGACTCTTTGCAACCCCATGGACTGCAGCATGCCAGGCTTCCCTGTCCTTCACTATCATCTGGAGTCTGGTCAAACTCATGTCCACTGAGTCAGTGATACCATCCAACCATTTCATCTTCTGTCCCCGCCTTCTCCTCCTGCCCTCAATCTTTCCCAGGATCAGGGTCTTTTCCAATGAGTCGGCTCTTCACATCAGGTTGCTAAAGTATTGGAGCTTCAGCTTCAGCATCAGTCCTTCCAATGACTATTCAGGGGTTTATTTCCTTTAGGATGGACTGATTTGATCTCCTTGCTGTCCAAGGGACTCTCAAGAGTCTTCTCTAACACCACAATTCAAAAGCATCTATTCTTTGGTGCTCAGCCTTCTTTATGGTCCAACTCTTATATCCATACAATGACTACCGGGAAAACCATGGCTTTGACTATACAGACATTTGTCAGCAAAGTGATGTCTCTGCTTTTTAATATGCTGTCTAGGTTGGTCATAGCTTTTCTTCCAAGGAGCAAGTGTCTTTTAATTTCATGGCTGCAGTCACCATTGGCAGTGATTTTGGAGCCCAAGAAAATAAAATCTGTCACTATTTCCACTTTTTCTCCATCTATTTGCCATGAAGTGAAGGGACCAGATGCCATGATCTTAGTTTTTTGAATGTTGAGTTTTAAGCCAGCTTTTTCACTCTCTTCTTTCACCTTCATCAAGAGGCTCTTTAGTTTGGCTTTGCTTTCTGCCATTACAGTGGTATCATCTTTGTATCTGTTACTGATATTTCTCCTGGAAATCTTGATTCCAGCTTGTGATTCATCCAACCTGGCATTTCGTATGATGTTCTCTGCATATACATTTTGTATGATGTTCTCTGCATATAAATTAAATAAGCAAGGCCTCAAAAATGACAGAATGATCTCGGTTTGTTTCCAAGGCAAACCATTCAACATCACAGTAATCCAAGACTATGCCCCAACCACTAATGCTGAAGAAGCTGAAGTCAAATGGTTCTATGAAGACCTACAAGACCTTCTAGAACTAACAGCAAAAAAGATGTCCTTTTCATCATAAGGGATTGGAATGCAAAAGTAGGAAGTCAAGAGATACCTGGAGTAACAGGCAGGTTTGGCCTTGGAGTACAAAATGAAGCAGGGCAAAGGCTAACAGAGTTTTGCCAAGAGAACACACTAGTCATAGCAAACATCCTCTTCCAGTAACACAAGAGAAGACTCTACACATGGACATCACCAGATGGTCAATGCCAAAATCAGACTGATTCTATTCTTTGCAGCCAAAGATGGAGAAGATCTATTCAGCCAGCAAAAATGAGACCTGGAGCTGACTTTGGCTCAGAACATGAGCTCCTTATTGTTTAAGGAGCATAATTCAGGCTTAAATTGAAGAAAGTAGGGAAAACTAATTAGCCATTCAGGTATGACCTAAATCAAATCCCTTATGATTATACAGTGGAAGTGACAAATAGATTCAAGGGATTAGATCTGGTAGACAGAGTGCCTGAAGATATATAGACGGAAGTTCGTAACATTGTACAGGAGGCGGTGACCAAAACTATCCCCAAGAAAAAGAAGTGCAAGAAGGCAAAGTGGCTGTCTGAGGAGGCTTTACAAAGAGCTGAGAAAAGAAGAGAAGCAAAAGGCAAAGGAGAAAAGGAAAGATATACCCATCTGAATGCAGAGTTCCAAAGAATAACAAGGAGAGATAAGAAAGCCTTCTTAACAACACAAAGAAATAGAGGAAAGCAACAGAATGGGAAAGACTAGAGATCTCTTCAAGAAAATTAGAGATACCAAGGGAACATTTCATGCAAAGATGGGCACAATAAAGGACAGAAACAGTAAGTACCTAGCAGAAGCAGAAAATATTAAGAAGAGGTGGCAAGAATACACAACAGAACTGTACAAAAAAGGTCTTAATGACCTGGATAACCACAATGGTTTGGTAACTCTCTTAGAGCCAGGCATCCTGGAGTGTGAAGTCAAATGGACCTTAGGAAGCATTACTATGAACAAAGCTGATAGAGGTGATGGAATTCCAACTGAGCTATTTAAAATCCTAAAAGATGATGCTGTTTAAGTGCTGCATGTAATATGTCAGCAAATTTGGAAAGGTCAGCAAATTTGGAAAGCTCAGCAGTGGCCACAGGACTGGAAAAGGTCAGTTTTTATTCCATTCCCAAAGAAGGGCATTGCCAGAGAATGGTGAAACTACCACACTATTGTGCTCATTTCACATGCTAGCAAGGTAATGCTCAAAATCCTTCAAGCTAGGCTTCAACAGTACATGAACTGAGAACTTCCAGATGTACAAGCTGGAAAAGGCAGAGGAACCAGAGATCAAATTGCCAACATCTATTGGATCACAGAAAAAGCAAGAGAATTCCAGAAAAACTTCTATTTTTGCTTCATTGAGTACTTGAAAGCCTTTGACTGTGTGGCTCATAACAAACTGAAAAAAAAAATGTTTTTTACAAATAAATAGTACAAATATATTTTAAGTATCTAGCTACTTTCAATATACTAACATTAAAAGAAAAGAGAAATAGAAAGAGCAGAGACTACATCACCAAGTTGGTTTTTGACCAGTATCCGGATTTAAACAGTGCTGGGAAGTCTCAAGTCACAGCACATCTGGATTCTCAGTTGGGAAAGGTTCCCAGGCAGCTCAGTGGGTGAGACTTCAAAGATTGGGTCCCTGCTTATAATCCCAGGATGGAGGCAAACTGATATCATCATCAATCTGTGACTGAATTGCAAGCTCTGGTTTTATGTTTATGCTGTTTGTTTTGTCTTGTAAAACTTGGAATGTTACTAAACCTGGGGCTTGGTTGGCCAGGCCCCATCCAGGGGCTCCACAATCTCAAGATTCCTCCCCCATCTTATCTATGGTGCTGCAAGTCTTACACTCACAGCAGGCAGTCCCTCACAGTCATTCCTAGTCAGAGCAGTGTCCAGGCAGGTTAGAAGCAAGGTCAGAGGCCTGCTCTGCTTTGTCTCTGAAGCCTAAACAAGACTATTTATTTAATTTCCCTGTCGGTCCTAGGATCATTTAGACTGAAGAACATAGGAACAAGGCAAAATAACATAAGCAATCTTATTAATTCTGTAAGTAACAATGTAGAACATATTGTAGGTTTTAGTAAAACAATCCACTCATTGAAATTGAATGGGCTTCCCTAGTGACTCAGATGGTAAAGAATCTGCCTGCAGTGTAGGAGACCTGGGTTTGATCCCTGAGTCGAGAAGCTCCCTTGGAGAAGGAAATGGCAACCCACTCCAGTATGCTTGCCTGGAGAATGCTTCCATGGACAGGGGCGCCTGGCAGGCTAAGGTCCGTGGGGTTGCAAAGAATCAGACACAACTGAGGAACTATCAGTCAGTCAGTCACTCACAGTAATTGATGGAGTGTTCCAATAAGCAGAGTTCTCAAACTTGAGAAGGTGGTCCATACAGCAGTCCTTCCGTAGCCTTGTCACAGTCTGTCAGTAAATGGGTGTAGTTATCAAAGTCTAGATAATTTAACCACCTTTGCAAGAGTCTATGATTTTATGCTTCTATTGGCCAACAGTAGGGCAGGTGAAATTGTCTTCCGTGTTAGCTAGGTGATATTCTTGTATTACCATTTGGAGATCCATTTGCTGCATTCTCAAAGAAAGAAACTTAACAAGAGGGTTAAAGATGCATAAAAGTAGAAGAGCTGTCAAGGTGTCTAGAAGAAAGGTTAGTTAGGAAAACCAGGGCCAGACATTGGCCTATAATGTCAGTATTTCTCTAGGTATGAGAAGATGCAAGCATTTGGGCTCATAAAAAAAAATCTTTACCTGAAAACATCTGACTATCTGAAGGCCTGTTTTGTCCATTTTTCCAGAGTACAGTGTGGCTGCCTGATTTCTGACATCTACCCTGAATTCCTTTCAGGGAGTATTGAAGTTCAGCAGCTCTACAGCTGGCCAGATTTAATCTTAGCAGAGGCAGTCTGCAAGTGCCAGTTTCCAGTCAGCAGGCCCCTTCACAGCCACAGATTTGACCATGCTTTGGGGGCATTTCATGGCCATTGTGTCCCACGGGGCTGGAAAGGCTCATTTCCAGGTCTAGCGAAGATTCCATTGATGGGCCATTCAGTGTGTTGTTATTGGACTAGGCCCTGTGAATAGCAAAAGTCTCTGGACCATTCCTGTCTTACTAGCTTCTTGGTCCAGGAAAATATACCCTCTTGTTGCTTCTTCCCATATCTAGAGTTACATTATTACAATCATTGATCTCATATGGAGCTATATATATCATCATTTTATCAGTGGCTCAGTCACATATTTGGTAATGTAAGAGACAACAATTTTCTGAAACAGGCAACATAGAAAATAATATAGCTAACAGTTGTTAGTAAGGTCATAAGCTAGAATTTAAGTCAAGAACTTTCTTTCATCAGGTATAGCCCAATATACCCCAGGTCATCTGACTTAGTTAAATGATTATATCTAGGTATTAATCTCATGGTTGTACATAATGAAGCATTTGATATTTATTCAAAGATTGACTACTGATACAAGCTTTAGAAACAAAGTTAAAGTGTCCTTTGCTTCCCTGGTGGTGCAGAGGTTAAAGCGTCTACCTGCAATGTGGGAGACCTGGGTTCGATCCCTGGGCTGGGAAGATCCCCTGGAGAAGGAAATGGCAACCCACTCCAGTAGTCTTGCCTGGAGAATCCCATGGATGGAGGAGCTTGGTGGGCTACAGTCCACGGGTCTCAAAGAGTCGGACATGACTGAGCGACTTCACTTTCACTTTAACAACTTAATTAAAATCTTAACAATACAACATAACAACAAGGAACTATTTCAGAAGTGAATAACAAAACTAGAATGTAATGTTCAAAAAAAAAAAAAAAANAAAAAAAAAAGAATGTAATGTTCAGTGAAACATAAACATTTTTCATTGTAAGGGCTTTACCCCATCAAATAAAAATAAGGTTTGTCAGGGAGCCAGGAAAAGCCAGGTGGCCATCTTGGATTTCCCATAGCCCAGACTGATTTACAGCTATAGCTTACCCATTTTAAATTCCCCAATTTAGGAGTAGACTATTGCCATGTTTTTAAGGACATCAGGATAGCAATAGTTTGACAGCGAGAGGTCAATTTTGTAGAACAGAAGGAACTTTATCTACATGTACCATAATCTTTATAGATCATTATGAAATAATACTTATTTACTTTACCAAAGTAACAAAAGATTTTTAAAACAAATATAAATCACTTAAAGGCAAAGAAG
>SJYQ01001218.1:23013-37170 GCA_006410935.1 Redunca redunca
CAGGAGATGGTGATGGACAGGGAGGCCTGGCGTGCTGTGATAAATGGGGTCACAAAGAGTGGGACACAACTGAGCGACTGAACTGAACTGAAAGGAAAGAGGATTAATTTGCCAGAAAATCGGGTGTGTAGCAGACTCACGTCTTGAAATCTATCATAAGTAGAATTTTGAGAGTGGGAGTTGCAGGACGAATGTGACTGAGACCTTCACGGGTTGGCACAGCTTGTTTTGATATTTCTGCTATTCATGGCCATTGTGGCTGTGTGAATCTGGTCAAGATATTCTTACTCTTTTCCTACTGGCTGCTTGATCCTATCACCTGTGAATCAAGGTAAGACTTACTAAACAGGACAGAAATTATTGGCATAATCAGCAGAGAAAAAATCATGTGTACATTATTTAATTCAATGTATAACTTAAAAGAGAAAATTAGTTGTTAGATTTTTAACTTTATAGTAAGCCATAACATAAAACATTAAAAGAAGATGATCAAGGAAAAGTTTAATAACATGTATACATGAGAGAGTCCCAGGAAAATGGATTAACTCATCAGAGTGACCAAAGCCCTCACTTTAAATACCTCAGTTAGGGAAGAAAGAGGATGTCGGGGATAGTGGGATGGGACTGTAAAAGGGAGGAAGGCAATTCACAATGAGATGGAAAAGCAAATATTTGTTTACCAAATATTTGCAGAGCCATGCAGAGACAATGGGACAGGGTCCACTCTGATCTCTATGCTCTGCTGAGTTTTGCCCAACACAGCTAGCCCATATTCTTTGCAGATATCTCTGGTGGTAGCTCTATTCTGGAAACAGGCCTTTTATCTAAAATTTTTTTAGGCAATTAGAGGGAAGGTCACAATTTCTTCTGAATCTTTTGGGTCTTACTTGTTTTCAGCTTGAAATAATCCTCATCCCAAAGAGATATTTTGGAATGACAAATTTTGCTTCCCTACTGGGTTTATGTTTAATCTGGGTAGTAAGAGGAAAGGAGAGAACAAAAGTAAATTTAATATTTCCTTTGTAACCAAGAGGACAGTGAAGCTATTTTAAAAATGAGGTGTCATGAGGAGGACTCGGTTTGAAAAAGTAGGCTGACAAGTTTAGTTTTGTATATTTTAATGTGGAGAATTCTAGCTAGTTTTAGATATAGATTTAGAAGCTATCTGCATAGATATTTGAAAGCATAGAAAATTATAAGACTCTTTAGAGAGAGCAAGTAAATAAGTTAAAAAAATTTCAAAAAGGAAAAAAAAAAGAGAATAAGCACATATCCTGGAAATGAAATACATTGTGGTGAGACTAGGTATAATGGTATAAGAGGGGGTCATAGACATCTATCAGGGTCTTTCAGGGTCAGATAAAGATTCTCAAAGGAAGGGAAGTCAAGGTTAATATCTGAAGTGCTTCACTCAAATGCCAGTAAATTTGGAAAACTCATCAGTGGCCACAGGACTGGAAAAGGTCATTTTCCATTTCAATTCCAAAGAAAGGTAATGCCAAAGAATTTTCAGCTACCATAAAATTGCACTCATTTCACTTGCTAACAAGATTAGGCTCAAAATCCTTAAAGTTAAGCTTCAGTAATACATGAACCATGTATTTTCAGATGTACAAGCTGGATTTAGAAAAGGCAAAGGAAACAGATCAAATTCCCAACATCCACTGAATGACAGAAAAAGCAAGGAAATTAAAAAAAATCTACTTCTGCTTTATTGACTATGGTAAAGCCTTTGACTGTGTGGATCACAACAAACTTTGGAAAATTCTTAAAGAAATGGGAATACCAGACCACCTTACCTGCCTCCTGAGAAACTTGTATGCAGGTCCAGAAGCAACAGTTACAACCCTGACATGGAACAACAGAGTGGTTCAAAATTGGGAAAGGAGTAAGTCAAGGCTGTATATTGTCACTCTGCTTCTTTAACTTATATGCAGAGTACATCAGCAAAGTGCCCGGCTGGATGACTCACAAGTTGAAATCAAGATTGCTGGGAGAAATATCAACAACCTCAGATGTGCAAATGACACCACCCTAATGGCAAAGGTGAAGAGGAACTAAAGAGCCTCTTGATGAGGTGAAAGAGGAGAGTGAGAAAGCTGGCTTAAAACTTAACATTCAAAACAATAAAATCATGGCATCTAGTCCCATCACTTCATGACAAATAGATGAGGAAAAAGTGGAAAGGGTGACAGACTTTATTTTCTTGGGCCCCCAAATCACTGCTGATGGTGACTGCAGCCATGAAATTAAAAGACACTTGCTCCTTGGAAGAAAAGTTTTGACAAACTTAGCATATTAGAAAGCAGAGATATCACTTTGCCAACAAAGTTCCATATAGTCAAAGCTGTGGTTTTTCCAGTAGTCATGTATGGATATGAGAGTTGGACTATAAAGAACCTGAGCACTGAAGAATGGATGCTTTTGAACTGTGGTGCTGGAGAAGATTCTTGAGAGTTCCTTGGACAGCAAGAAGATTAAATCAGTCAATCCTAGATGAAATCAACTCTGAATATTCATTGGAAGGACTGATGCTGAAGCTCCAATAGTTTGATCACCTGATACAAAGATCTGCCTCATTGATAAAGACCCTGGTGCTGGGAAAGATTGAGGACAAGAGGAGAAGGGGGCAACAGAAGATGAGATGGTTGGATGGCATCACTGACTCGATGGACATGACTTTGAGCAAATTCTGGGAGATGGTGAAGGACAGGAACACCTGTCATGCTGCAGTTCATGGGATTGCAAAGTCATACATGACTTAGCGACTAAACAACAGCAACAATAGAAAGAGATTGGGGTGAGTGAAAGATTGCTTTGTGGGGTCAGGGAAGTGGAGTTAGGGAAGTGGAGTCAACCAGCCTGTCATAGCCTAGAAGTTGAGATTTATGTTTTATTTGGTGGGAATTTTTTTGGCTTCAAGCCCAGGAGACAGCATCTCAAAAGAACCGAGAGAATTGTTCTGAGGAGGTAAGGGAGGAGTCAAATTATACACAAGCTTATAACAAGGAGTGGGCTTCCCCAGTGGCTCAGTGGTAAAGAATCCTCCTGTAAAGCAGGAGATACAGGAAACATGGGTTAAATCCCTGGGTCAGGAAGGTCCCCTGCAGGAAGGCATGCCATATTTTTGCCTGGAGAATCCCATGGACAGAGGAGCCTGGTGGGTACATTCCATAGGGTTGCACAGAGTCAGACAGGAATGAAGGAACTTTAAATGCAAGGAGCAGGTATTCTGAACATCAAAAGACTATTGGTTTGTTTTTTTTTAAATTATTTATTTATTTTTTAAATTTTACTTTATTTTACTTTACAATACTGTATTTGTTTTGCCATACATCAACATGAATCTGCCACAGGTGTACATGAGTTCCCAATCCTGAACCCGCCTCCCACCTCCCCCCCATACCATCTCTCTGGGGCATCCCAGTGCACCAGCCCCAAGGATCCTGTATCTTGCATCGAACCTAGACTGGTGATTCATTTCTTACATGATATTATACATGTTTCAATGCCATTCTCCCAAATCATCCCACCCTCTCCCTCCCACAGAGTCCAAAAGTCTGTTCTATACATCTGTGTCTCTTTTGCTGTCTCACATACAGGGTTATCATTACCATCTTTAATATCTCAGTTTAAGGAATTTAGTGCTTTTGTATGCGTAGGAAGATGGGAGAGTATGGACGCACTGAAATCATTCTTTCATATGAGTCTCAGCTATCTGGGGCCAGCATCTTGTGATTTTATTTTTCAGAGTCTTAGTTCTTTCTCCCCGCTGCCTCCTCAGAACAGTTCTCTCAAGGTCATTTTACTTCCTCCTGGGCTTAAAGTACTGAAAATTCACACCTAATAAAACATAGCTTTCAACTTCTAGGTTGTGACTTTTTTTTTAAGTTGACATGGGATATCTATATTAGTGCATTAATACATATATTTCAATCTAATGTTTACCTCCAATCATTTGACATTTCTGAATTAAAATATCAAAGTTAGTTTAACATTTGTCTCAGAGATGTCTCAGAGGTGTTTCTTCAAAGCATCCCAGATTTTTATACTGAAGTTCTTATTTCATTTGCATTTGCTTTAAAGTTTAATCATGTTGAGTTGTTTTTCTTACAAATTATCTAGTAAGATCTTATTTATTAAATGTAGGTACAATAAATTTAACAACATGCCATATTAATTAGATCAACAGACTTAAACATTAATATCAGGTGTCAACTTAATATTGAATATTTCTCAGTTCATGTGAGCCTGAAAGTCATCTTTGCCAGTGTTCACTAAAAAATATAGTCATAACCTGAAGGTAGAGAGTTATTCTATTTGGTGGGAGTGTTTAGGACTCTGAGCCTTGGTACCAGCATCTCAGTAGCTCTGAGAAAACTGTTCCAAGGAGCTAGAAGGGGAAGTCAGACTATATACAAGTTTGCAACAAAGGGAGCAGGGAGTCTGAACACTGAAGATCAGGTATGAAGTTAAAGAATTTAGCATCTTATGCATGGGAAGATGCAAGCCTCTGGGCACATTGAATTCATCCCTTTCTTATGCACCTCAGCTCTCTGGGGCCAATCCAGTTTCCATGTTTGCCTTGCTTCTTGCATTGCCCCAGCTCCTCAGAAGTCCGTAGGTGGTGGCAGCATCCGCTGGATCACAGTTTGGGGAGCCTCATTCACATTTGGAGGCCAGAAATCACTGATGACTGTGACATTTTTTGTTTATTAACATGGCAGGAGATATATTCATTTCACACCAGTTTCCTTGAAATATAAGAACTTTTTAATTAAAATTAAATAGAGCTCTTTATAAATTCAATTCTACAAATAATTTAGAAGTAGAGTTGTCTCATATGTATAATGTGCACACAGACATAAACAAGCAAACTAGAGATCTCATGGCTTCATATAAAAGTTTAGCTAAGAATCAGATATTACAATATAAACTTACAAGTTTACAAACAGTTGGGACACATTAATGTTGCTTGCTCAGATGACTAAAAATTATTATCTGTAAAGTTTGACTTGAGGAAACATTCTCACCAATTTGTTCAGTTCAGTTTGGTTCAATTGTTCAGTCGTGTCCGACTCTTTGCGACCCCATGAACCGCAGCATGCCCGGCCTCCCTGTCCATCACCAACTCTTGGAGTTTATCCAAACTCACGTCCATTGAATCAGTGATGCCATCCAACCATCTCATCCTCTGTTATCCCCTTCTCCTCCTGCCCTCAATCTTTCCCAGCATCAGGGTCTTTTCAAATGAGTCAGCTCTTCACATCAGATGGCCAAAGTATTGGAGTTTCAGCCTCAGCATCAGTCCTTCCAATGAACACCCAGGACTGATCTCCTTTAGAATGACTGGTTGGATCTCCTTGCAGTCCAAGGGACTCTCAAGAGTCTTCTCCAACACCACAGTTCAAAAGCATCAATTCTTCAGTGCTCAGCTTTCTTCAGTCCAACTCTCACATCCATACATGACCACTGGAAAAACCATAGCCTTGACTAGATGGACCTTTGCTGACAAAGTAATGTCTCTGCTTTTTAATATGCTATCTAGGTTGGTCATAATTTTCCTTCCAAGGAGTAAGTGTCTTTTAATTTCATTGCTACAATCACCATCTGTAGTAATTTTGGAGCCCCCCAAAATAAAGTCAGCCACTGTTTCCCCATCTATTTGCCACAAAAACTTGTTAGTTACTCCAATTTCAAAAGGATTCATCTTTGGCCACCAATAAAATATATCTCAACAGAGATTTGAACCATTAAGATACAAAATGCCTCCCTATAAGAAAGTGGAGGAAGATATAACTTAAATTCAGAAAGCCTACTCTCAAGGCCAAGTTTTCAAAAATGCAAACAAACAAAACACAGAATCAGAAAAACCTAGGAAGGCCAGGTAGAATATTTATACCTCTAAGACACTGAGGAATGCAATTTTACCCCCTAGAGGCCTTTGCTTAAATCAGATTTCTGAAGACATTTTTATCAAGCCAGCTTTTTTAACCTTAATTTAAATTGGTTACCCAATAAAAGAGTGTTTTCATTTTATGGAGAGATTTCCTCTAGTATAATAGGTATTGCAAATATAAGTATGAACTCTATATATTGTACTTGAATTTGACTGGGGTGTTCATCGGAGATTGGCTTTCTGATGCCCCTTGTTCTTATTTTTTGAGAGATTCTGCTTCGCATTTTAAGTTTGTCATGGGTAAAGTTTACTAGTGAAACTGGGTGGTGGGACTGTGTGCCACTTGTGAGCTTAATTCCTCCAGGAGTCACCCCAGAGTCATTTCAGCTCATCCTCCGTGTCTTGGTTTCTCCCTTCAGCAAATACTACCAAAGGTGCTCAGATCACTGAATAGCCAATTCTTATGTGTGATACCCGGGTGATTGAAGTTTTAATTAATGAATAGGTTTCCCTATGGGACCACTGAACAATATGAGGACTCAGCCTCCACCACTCCTCTAAATTTCTCAGTCACCTGAGAAAGCTACAACCAGCCATGAGGAATCTTGTTCCTTTTCTTTGGAGTAAACATAATATCTTCACTTTTATCCTGACAAATTCTATTAAGGCAGCTGACTTGCAGAAAAGTATCAGATCAGGCTCTTACCTAACTACTCAGCACAGACCACTTAGCTTCCTAAAAAGGAGCAACCTTATCTTTCAACAGAGTCCTGTGTATTCCTCAGTATCTTTCAACCAAGCCCCATCCAGTATCCAGACCCTGGGTGGGTACATATTGCTGTCTTTCAATTGTTCCCCCCTCTCCCCATCCCCATATCTTTCAACTGAGAAGGGGCAGGCACCTGCTGTACCCCACCAAATAAAACTCAGGATCATCAATCAATATGGGAGAGCTGAGAACCAGGAGAGACTCACTCAAATCTGTCTGGACTCCCCAGGGAGGTAAATGAGTATAAGTGGCCTCTGCTGGAACCAAGGCTCCAGTTCCTTGTAGGGACCAAGGAGAGGACAGTAATCTGCGCTGGTTCTCTTCATGATGGTTGCCAAAACTGTCGACTTGAAAAATAGTCACAATCTAGAAGCTGAGTTATGTTTCATTTGGCGGGAATTTTGAGGTCTTCAGGGAACAGTTCTTTCCAGGTCATTTGACATGCTGTCTCCCTGGCTTGAAGTCATAAAAATTCCCACCAAATAAAATATAACTCTCAACTTCTAGGTTGTGACTATTCTTTAAGTTGACGAGCCTTAGGAAGGCTCACTCCCTTGGAATCTGACAATAAAATCTACACAGTCCTTTAGAACTTCAGGCTAACTTTTATTCTTCAAAGAATAAAGTTCCTCCCTGACTTATAAAATAATTTTGTTCTAGAAAGTCTTGTACAGAGTTAACCCTGATTTTGCTTAATTCAAAACTGTACATCTAAGTTGCCTTACTAAGACTTTTACATATATCTGGATTTTCTGGAAAATAAACAGAGGTTTTAGATAACATTCCTACTATATTGGCTATAAACAAAAATTTAAACCTACGTTTTAGAGTCTTATATTTTGCCTTTTAAAAACTTTTTCTTGAAATATATAATCTGAAATTTTCCTCATTCCATACAGTTTTTCCCCTTTGAAAATTTGTTGTTCTCGTTGATAATTTTCTTCTGTAGTTTTTCCTAACATATTAAAATTCATATCAACTTTTATTTTTATTAGTTTTCATTCCATCATTGGAAGACTTTATATTCAGTAAATTAGAAAGGGATTTTAAATTATTTTATAATTCGACACACTAGGGAAGGGAAATTTTATCTTCTACTTCTCTTGAGTTCTTCTGGTTGGACTAATTGTAAAATTAACACAAGATAGATTAACAGGAGAAAAAGAAGTACATTTTAGTTCATAAACATTGAGGTACCCTAGAAATGGGACCTAAGAAGTGAACAAAACAAGCAGTTTTTTTTTAGTTTCTAGACAAAGAAACAATGAATTTGTGAAGACTGGACAGAACAAAGAAACTTAGTTTTGGAGTACTCAGTTAGTAAAAAAAAAAATTACACAGAATTTGAACTTGGGGTAGAAAATTAAAATAGGATATTTTTTATATAGGATGTTCCACTTGAATTTTTTATCTTTTATGATAAGAATGTCCTTCTACCTCTAGATGCAAGGAGTATCGTCTTCACATGGGAGATAAATTTCCTGCTTTCAGGGAGACAGAAAGGAGGGTCGTAGTGTTCCTCTTGTGTTATCTCTTTCTTCAGTAACTTTAATTCCAAATGATCAATATGCCACTGTGGCATATTTTGGAGTGACTTGCGCTGAGTCCCAACATATGAATAGTTATAAACACTGCTTGGGATTATTGTCAGAATATTACAATGGCAATAGTAATTCCAGTATTGCTATAACAATTAATTAATATTTGTTGAGTGTTAACCACATCCTAGCTCTGCCTTGTTCAGTACAGTAGGCACTAGTCACATGTGGCTACTGAATATTGAAATGGGGTTAAACTAAATTGACATGTACTCTAAGCACAAAAGATACACCATATTAAAATATATTGTAGAAACAATGTAAAATATATTAATAAGTTGTATATTGATTGCTTGCTAAAATGATATTTTGGACTTATAGGATTTATAAAATATGTAAAATTAATTTCCCCTTAACCTTTTAAAAAGTGTAAAGACCGGAATATGTGTTTTGTAGCTAGCATTATACATATATTGGACAGTCCTTGTTTCTAGGGCAGGCTAATAAAAGCTTTGTACAAATTGTCCTTTCAACTGTACAGACTATTCCCGTGGGATTGATATTCTTATTTTATCCATATTATAGATGAGGAAATAAGTCTCATTACAGCTAACTAGTGGTAGAAAAGAAATTTATTCACTTCTTGGCTTGAACAGAAGCTTGGTTGNTTTGGAGTGACTTGCGCTGAGTCCCAACATATGAATAGTTATAAACACTGCTTGGGATTATTGTCAGAATATTACAATGGCAATAGCAATTCCAGTATTGCTATAACAATTAATTAATATTTGTTGAGTGTTAACCACATCCTAGCTCTGCCTTGTTCAGTACAGTAGGCACTAGTCACATGTGGCTACTGAATATTGAAATGGGGTTAAACTAAATTGACATGTACTCTAAGCACAAAAGATACACCATATTAAAATATATTGTAGAAACAATGTAAAATATATTAATAAGTTGTATATTGATTGCTTGCTAAAATGATATTTTGGACTTATAGGATTTATAAAATATGTAAAATTAATTTCCCCTTAACCTTTTAAAAAGTGTAAAGACCGGAATATGTGTTTTGTAGCTAGCATTATACATATATTGGACAGTCCTTGTTTCTAGGGCAGGCTAATAAAAGCTTTGTACAAATTGTCCTTTCAACTGTACAGACTATTCCCGTGGGATTGATATTCTTATTTTATCCATATTATAGATGAGGAAATAAGTCTCATTACAGCTAACTAGTGGTAGAAAAGAAATTTATTCACTTCTTGGCTTGAACAGAAGCTTGGTTGTCAGACAGAAGGCTAGAAATCATTGTTAGGCTAAGGAGAATATACTTGAGAATTTATTTTCTTCTGCTTTGATAGTAACTTTCCCATTTCATACAGGACACCTGAAGTTGCATTTGTTACCACTGTCAGTTTTCAAAGTATAAAATTTTTCATGTAAGTGTGAAATATCTAAGCATTATGTATACCAAAATGTTTATTGTACACAACAATGTGAAATATATATATAAAACTAGATTAACATGTAAGGGTAAGTAACTTACCTGGACTTGGAAGTTGTTACAGATGCTAAATTAAAGGACCTTTTTTAGATTCAGCACCAGCTATATGCTTCATTGTTCGAATCTAGGTCCTACGTGTGGTCAAGAGTATTGCTTATATCCTTGTAATTTATTGGGATAAAACTCAATTACCAACTGGGTTTCTAGCCTTTTCTAGTTTCTAAATGGACCTCAGAATTCTCACTTCCCAACAGACTCCTAGAAGGTGTAAAGAATAAAAACTTAAAGTGGTCCATTTTCAAGGCTGGCTGCCTTGGAGTGGAAAAATTATTACCAGCCTAACTTGCCTAACAGCAAACCTGGAAAGTCTGGGCAAACAAGGGGAGAGTGGGATGCTTAGGATATTCAGGCAGGCTCATTCTACTGGTGAATTCAAAACATAATATCAGGAATAGGTGTGCAGAAAAAGAGAAGACAATGTATCAGGGAGGGGCCAGCCCATAAAGAGGGAGAGAATAAACCTAGGTGACATCCAAGAAGATTGTTCACCCCATAGTACTCAGCCAATGAGGAACTGGGGGAGGGACTCGCATGCTAGAGGATAAATTGCTTGTTGTAACTGCCCTCCGTGTGCCTGCCCACGAGTGACCCACTATTACAAGATGGTCAGTAAAGCCTCGCTTCTTGCTACCCCTTGTGTCTCCAAGTCCATTCTTTGGGTTTGGGCTGGTGGGCTTTATTTCCCACAGAGGTGTTCCTTTTTAACGAATTATAGAAAGCACCTTTGGATCTCATTTTGACAGTAGTTCTGCCCCTCCAGAACCTGAGAGAAATTACACCTCAATTTCTTTTTCTTTTTTGTATGAAACCACTTATTTAATTTCTTCTTCAGTCAAATATTATCATGTCTGTAGCTATCCCTTAAGATGGGAGAATTTGGAGAATACTCTCTGAATAATACTGATTCCTTTCTATTCTTTCACCCTTAGGCTTCTAGCATAACAGCTATTATATCCAGAGTCCAAGAGACTTTGTGCCTTCTTTCTCTTTGTGCTACATTTACTTCTTTGAGTTTTAAGGCTGTCATGATATTTGGTAAAATTATGAACCTACTTATGTATTATTAATACCTACATGTGCTGTTGCACATTGTGTACTGGCTCTGTACTAGTCTTTGGTGGTCAGAATGAACCAGTTTTTTCACATTTCAGTCAGTAAGAGGTGTTTTGAAATTTCTCTTGGGATGTGTTCCACTGATGTTAGTTTTATCCTAAGGAACAGGGGGTGGTCCTAAGATGGCGGAGGAATAGGACAGGGAGACCACTTTCTCCCTCACAAATTCATCAAAAGAACATTTCAACACTGAGTAAATTCCACAAAACAACTTCTGAATGCTGGCAGAGGGCATCAGGCACCCAGAAAAGCAGATCATTGTCTTCAAAAACAGGTAGGAAAAAATATAAAAGATGAAAAAAAGAGACAAAGGAGGTAGGGAGGGAGCTCCATCCCAGGAAGGGAGTCCCGTCCCAGGAAGAGAGTCTTAAAAAGAGAGGTTTCCAAACACCAGGAAACATTCTCACTGCCGAGTCTGTGGTGAGCCTTGGAAGAACAGAGGGCAACATAACAGGGAAGAAAAATAAATAATTAAAACCAACAGATTACGAGCCCAGTGGTAACTCCCCTAGTGGAGAAGCAGCACAGATGCCTGCATCTGCCACTAGCAAGTGGGGGCTGGGCAGGGAGGCGCGGACTTCAGTGCTTTTTAAGAATCAGGCCGGAATGCCCTGAGTGTAACCAGAGCGAACTAACTTGGGCTAGCATACCAGACTGTGGGATAGCTACCACACTAAAAGCTCTAACATAAGACACTGCCAGGACCATGCACAGAACAAAGGATGGAACAGAAATAGCCAGCTGCAGACCATCCCCCTCCAGTGACAGGCAGCCAGATCTGTAAGGGCTGGAAGGGACAATCACAGCCCCGGAGAGACATTACCTACCAAACTGCAAGCAGGCTTCTTTGCTAAGTCTTCTTGGGGTTCTGGACAGTCACCATCTGCCTGAGATGGGGAGCCAGTGGTACACCCAGAAAACTGAACAGCAGGGATGGGAAAGGTGATAAGTCACAGCAACTGTGCTCGCCAAACACCTGAGCTCCTCGGACCTGGGAAGGGCACAAAACGCAGGCCCAACCGAATCTGCACCTCTGAGGGCTACCTGAGAGCTGAGCCTGAGTGGCTTAGACTGGGGAGGTGCATGCAGCCTAGGGCCGGCCTCAGACGGTTCCCAGAGGAGCAACGTAGAGCCGTAGAGCCTGAGTGGTGTGCGCAGTGAGCAGGGTCAGGCCCAGCATGGCTGAGGCATTGCAAGCACATGCCAGTGTTATTTGTTTGTAGCATCCCTCCCTCCCCACAGCACGACTGAACAAGTGAGCATAAAAAAAAAAAAAAAAAAAGTGTCCACCACCACCCCCCTTGTGTCAGGGCGGAAGTCAGACACTGAAGAGACCAGCAAACAGAAGAAGCTAAACAGAGGGAACTGCCTTGGAAGTGACCCCACACTGCCCACAACACCAGAGAAAGTCACAGATATATCTTTACTATTTTTACGACCATTCTCTCTCTCTCTCTCTTTTTTTTGTTGATGTTGTTGTTTGTTTTTTCTTCTTTTCTTCTTTTTTTAAAAACTTTAAAAAATTTTTAAGTCCCTTATTTCTCCTTTAATTTTTATTTTTATAACCTACTATTACTTTTCAAAAAAAAGGACCCTATTTTTAAAGCAAACGCCGTATATATATTTTTTGTGGTTGTTGTTTTTTTAATAATTCTTGTGACTTCATTTTTTTTCTTCTTCTTTTCTTTAATATTGTATTTTTGAAAATCCAACCTCTACTCTAGATTTTTAATCTTTGCTTTTTGGTTTCTGTTGTCAATTTTGTACATTTAAAAACCCAATCTTCAGTACCCAATTTTACCTGAGAGTGAGATTATTACTGGCTTGACCACTCTCTCCTCCTTTGGACTCTCCTTTTCTCCACCAGGTTGTCTCTGTCTCCTCCCTCCCCCTTCTCTTCTCTACCCAACTCTGTGAATCTCTGTGTGTTCCAGACAATGGAGAACACTTAGGGAACTGGTTACTGGCTGGATCTGTCTCTCTCCTTTTCATTTCCCTCTTTTATCCTCCTGGCCACCTCTGTCTACTCCCTCCCTCTCCTCTTCCCTGTATAACTCTGTGAACATCTCTGAGCAGTCCAGACTGTGGAGCGCACATAAGGAAGTGATTACTGGGTAGCTTGCTTCTCTCCTCTTTTGATCCCACCTCATCTCATTCCAGTCTCCTCTAACTACCCCCTCCCTCTTCTCTTCTCCATGTAACTCAGTGAACCTCTCTGGGTGTCCCTCAATGTGGAGAAACTTTTCATCTTTAACCTGGATGTTTTATCATCAGTGCTGTATAGATGGAGAAGTCTAGAGGCTACTTTAAAAATAAAACTGAAAACCAGAAGCAGGAGGCTTAAGTCTAAATCCTGAGAACATCAGAGAACTCTTGACTCCAGGGAACATTAATCGATAGGAGCTCATCAAACGCCTCCATATCTACACTGAAACGAAGCTCCACCCAAGGGCCAACAAGTTCCAGAGCAAGATATACCACGCAAATTCTCCAGCAACACAGGAACACACCCCTGAACTTTAATATACAGGCAGCTCAAAGTTACTCTAAAACCATTGACATCTCATAACTCATTACTGGACATTTCATTGCACTCCAGAGAGAAGAAATCCAGCTCCACCCACCAGAACTCTGACACAAGCTTCTCTAACCAAGAAACCTTGACAAGCCACTGATAACAACCCCACACACAGTGAGGAAACTCCATAATAAAGAAAACTCCACAAATTCCCAAAATACAGAAAGGCCACCCCAAACGCAGCAATATAACCAAGATGAAGAGACAGAGGAATACGCAACAGGTAAAGGAACAGGAGAAATGCCCATCAAACCAAACAAAAGAGGAAGAGATAGGGAAACTAACTGAGAAAGAATTCCAAATAATGATAGTGAAAATGATCTAAAATATGGAAATCAAAATGGAAGCACAGATAAGTAGCCTGGAGACAAGGACTGAGAAGATGCAAGAAAGGTTTAACAAGGACCTAGAAGAAATAAAAAAGAGTCAGTATATAATGAGTAATGCAATAAATGAGATCAGAAACACTCTGGAGGCAACAAATAGTAGAATAACGGAGGCAGAAGATAGGATTAGTGAACTATCCTAAGGAACATTTGTTTTAAATGTTAATATTAAAACAGAAAAGAGACAATGACGCTTTGTTGAAATTTTATTTGAAGGATTTTAAAAAGTGAAAGCGAAGTGACTTAAACAATATTTACCTTTTTTTGTTGGAATACTTGTATTTGTCTCAGTTAACCAAGTTCAACT
>SJYQ01001218.1:54170-67143 GCA_006410935.1 Redunca redunca
GATCCAACCAGTCCATTCTGAAGGAGATCAGCCCTGGGATTTCTTTGGAAGGAATGATGCTAAAGCTGAAACTCCAATACTTTGACCACCTCATGCGAAGAGTTGACTCGTTGGAAAAGACCCTGATGCTGGGAGGGATTGGGGGCAGGAGGAGAAGGGGATGACAGAGGATGAGATGGCTGGATGGCATCACGGACTCGATGGACGTGAGTCTGAGTGAACTCTGGGAGTTGATGATGGACAGGGAGGCCTGGCATGCTGCGATTCATGGGGTCACAGAGAGTCGGACACGACTGAGCGACTGATAACTAAACCACTTTTCAGTACACCTGAAACTGATACAATGATGTAAATCAATTATACTTCAATTAGAAAAACCCACAGTGATACATAACCACACAACTGTTAGAATGACTATTATCAAGAAGACAAGAGATAAATATTGGAAAGGACATAGAGAAAAGGAAACCCTTGTGCACTGTTGGTAGAAATGTAAACTGGTAGATACATTACAAAAAACAGTATAGAGGTTCCTCAAGAAATAAAAATAGAACTACCATATGATTCAGCAATTCTACTTCTGGGTATATATCTAAAGGTAATGAAAACATGATATTGAAGAGATAATACACACTTCCATGTTTATTGCATCGTTATTCATACTAGTAAAGATATGGAAACAACCTCAATGCCTGTCAGTAGATAAATGGATAAAGAAGATACATGCACACACACACACACACACACACACACACACACACACACACAGAGGAATAGTATTCATCCATGACAGAATCTGCTTGCAATGCAGGAGACCTGGGTTTGATCCATGGGTTGGGAAGATCACCTGGAGAAGGAAATGGCAACCCACTCCAGTATTCTTGCCTGGTTAATCCCATGGACAGAGGATCCTGGTAGGCTACAGTCCATGGTGTCACAAGAGTTGGACAAGACCTAGTGACTAAACCACCATGACAAACTTATAAAGAAATCCTGTCATTTGTGACAGTAGAAATATACCCTGAGGACATTATGCTAAGTGAAATGTCAGATGCAGAAAGACTAATACTGTAAAATACTGCTTATACATGGAATTGAAAAAAGTCAAACTTGTAAAAACAGAAAATAGAATTGTGGTTCCGAGGGACCAGGATATAGCAGGACTGGAGAGAAGTAGTTTAAGGGTACAAATTTGTAACTAGCAGATAAAAAAGTCCCAGAGATATAATGCATAGTATAGTGATTATAGACAAAACATTGTATTGTAAACATCAAACTTGCTAAGAGAGTAAATGCTAAACATGCCAAGTCCCCAAAGAAATAATGATTTGTGACTGATAGAAAAGAAAAGCTATGACCAACCTAGATAGCATATTAAAAAGCAGACACATTACTCTGCCAACAAAGGTCTGTCTAGTCAAAGCTATGGATTTTCCAATAGTCATGAATGGGCATGAGAGTTGGACTATAAAGAAAGCTGAACACTGAAGAACTGATGCTTTTGAACTGCGGTGTTGGAGAGGACTCTTGAGGTCCCTTGGACTGCAAGGAGATCAAACCAGTCTATCCTAAAGAAAATCAGTCCTGAATCTGAATATTCATTGGAAGGACTGATTTTGAAGCTGAAACTTCAATATTTTGGCTACCTGATGAGAAGAACCGACTCCTTGGAAAAGATCCTGATGAAGCCTGGCATGCTGCAGTCCATGGGTTCTCAAAGAGTTGGACATGACTGAGTGACTGAACTGAACTGACTAGCACTACAATGACAATCATATTTCAATAAGCAAATGTATCAAATCAACATGTGTACACCTTAAACTTACCAATGTTATATGATAAATGTATTTCAATTAAAAGAAAAAAAAACTAAAGGCATTGGAAAACAAAGTGTTACACAGAATGAATGGGATAGAACAGAGAAGGACAGAAACCCAAAGTGTAAGATGAGCATTTGTGGTCTCCTTTCCTCTGGGTTCTGCACGTGGTGAAAGACCAATAGGCTGAGCATAACTGTGACAGTCTCACTAAAGCAGTGGACTGCAGCTGGTGTTTAGGATCCCTGGGGGCGGGGGGAGAATTGCAAAAGTCTTTGCTTTGAGTGGCCCCAGAAAAGGTGAACAAAAAGTAACCATGGTTCTCTCAGAGGACTCAGTTTCAGTTCAGTTCAGTTCAGTCCCTCGGTCGTGTCCAATTCTTTGTGACCCCATGAATCACAGCACGCCAGGCCTCCCTATCTATCACCAACTTCTGGAGTCCACTCAAACTCATGTCCATCGAGTCAGTGATGCCATCCAACCATCACATCCTCTGTCATCCCCTTCTCCTCCTGCCCTCAATCCCTCCCAGCATCAGGGTCTTTTCCAATGAGTCAACTCTTTGCATGATGTGGCTAAAGTATTGGAATTTCAGCTTCAGCATCAGTCCTTCCAATGAACACCCAGGACTGATCTCCTTTAGGATGGACTGATTGGATCTCCTTGCAGTCCAAGGGACTCTCAAGAGTCCTCTCCAACACCACAGTTTAAAAGCATCAATCTTTCAGCTCAGTTTAGATTTATCTAAATTTGTGGGAACTGGATTGAGGGTCACCTCAATTTGCTAGTGTCCCCAGGTGCCTGGTAAGGAAAAACACAAATCTTCCTTAGAAGAAAATTGCATCATCATAGTCCTCAAAACATTATTCTCACAAACAATTTTGTAAATAAAATTATGTTCACAATAAAACTTAATTTGGTAAGTGAGAAGATCAGTTCAGTTCAGTTCAGTTCAGTCGCTCAGTCATGTCCGACTCTTTGTGACCCCATGGACCACAGCATGGCAGGCCTCCCTGTCCATCACTAACACCCAGAGTTTAACCAAAGACATGTCCATTGAGTCAGTGATGCCAATGCCATACCATCTCATCCTCTGTCATCCCATTCTCCTCCTGCCCTCAATCTTTCCCAGCATCAGGCTCTTTTCAAACGAGTCAGCTCTTCACATAAGGTGGCCAAAATATTGATTGGTGCTTCAGCTTCAACATCAGTCCTTCCAATGAATACACAAGACTGATCTCTTTTAGGATGGACTGGTTGGATCTCCTTGCAGTCCAAGGGACTCTCAAGAGTCTTCTCCAACACCACAGTGCAAAAGCATCAATTCTTCAGTGCTCAGCCTTCTTTATAGTATAACTCTCACATCCATACATGACTACTGGAAAACCATAGACTTGACTAGATGGACCTTTGTTGACAAAATATGTCTCTGGTTTCTAATATACTGTCTAGATTGGTCATAGCATTCCTTCCAAGGAGCAAGTATCTTTTAATTTCATGGCTGCAGTCACCATCTGCAGTGATTTTGGAGCCCCCCAAAATAAAGTCTGACACTGTTTCCACTGTTTCCCCATCTATTTCCCATGAAGTGATGGGACCAGATGCCATGATCTTCCTTTTCTGAATGTTGAGCTTTAAGCCAACTTTTTCACTCTCCTCTTTCACTTTCATCAAGAGGCTTTTTAGTTCTTCTTCACTTTCTGCCATAAGGGTGGTGTCATTTGCATGTCTGAGGTTATTGATATTTCTCCCAGCAGTCTTGACTCCAGCTTGTGCTTCCTCCAGTACAGCGTTTCTCATGATGTACTCTGCATAGAAGTTAAATAAGCAGGATCACAATATACAGCCTTGATGTATTCCTTTTCCTATATGGAACCAGTATGTTGTTCCATGTCCATTTCTAGCAGTTGCTTCCTGACCTGCATACAGGTTTCTCAAGAAGCAGGTCAGGTGGTCTCATATTCCCATCTCTTTCAGAATTTTCCACAGTTTATTGTGATCCACCCAGTCAAAGGCTTTGGCATAGTCAATAAAGCAGAAATAGATGTTTCTCTGGAACTCTCTCGCTTTTTTGATGATCCAGTGGATGTTGGCAATTTGATCTCTGGTTCCTCTGCTTTTTCTAAAACAAGCTTGAACATCTGGAGTTTCATTGTTCACTTATTGCTGAAGCCTAGCGTGGAGAATGTTGAGCATTACTTTGCTAGTGTGGAGAGGAGTGCAACTTTGCGATAGTTTGAGCATTCTTTGGCATTGCCTTTCTTTGGAATTGGAATGAAAACTGACCTTTTCCAGTTCTGTGGCCACTGCTGAGTTTTCCAAATTTGCTGGCATATTGAGTGCAGCACTTTCACAGCATCATCTTTCAGGATTTGAAATAGCTCAACTGGAATTCCATCACCCCCACTAGCTTTGTTCATAGTGATGCTTGCTAAGGCTCACTTGACTTCACATTCCAGGATGTCTGGCTCTAGGTGAGTGAATACACCATCGTGATTATCTGGATTGTGAAGACCTTTTGTTGTATAGTTCTTCTGTGCATTCTTGCCACCTCTTCTAATATCTTCTGCTTCTGTTAGATCTAAATAATTTATGTCCTTTATTGAGCCCATTTTTGCGTGAAATATTCCCCTGGTATCTCTAATTTTCTTGAAGAGATCTCTAGTCTTTCCCATTGTTTTCCTCTATCTTTGCACTGATCACTGAGGAAGGCTTTGGTATCTCTCCTTGCTATTCTTTGGAACTTTGCATTCAAATGGGTATATCTTTCCTTTACTCTTTTGCTTTTCACTTCTCTTCTTTTCACAGCTATTTTTAAGGCCTCTTCAGACAGACATTTTGCTTTTTTGCATTTCTATTTCTTGGGGATGGTTTCAATCCCTTTCTCTTGTACAATATCACGAACCTCTGTCCATAGTTCTTCAGGCACTCTGTGTATCACATCTAGTCCCTTGAATCTATTTCTCACTTCCACTGTATAATCGTAAAGGATTTGACTAAGGTCATACCTGATTGGTCTAGTGGTTTTCCCCCCTTCAATTTAAGTCTGATTTTGGTAATAAAGAGTTCATGATTGGAGCCACAGTCAGCTGCTGGTATTGTTTTTGCTGACTGTATAGAGCTTCTCCATCTTTGGCTGCAAAGAATATAATCAATCTGATTTCGGTGTTTGTTAGCAATCTGGTGATGTCCACGTGTAGAGTCTTCTCTTGTGTTGTTGGAAGACGGTGTTTACTATGACCAGAGCATTCTCTTGGCAGAATTGTATTATCCTTTGCCCTGCTTCATTCTGTAGTTTTAGACAAAATTTGTTTGTTACTCCAGGTGTTTCTTGACTTCCTACTTTTGGATTCCAGTCCCCTAAAATGAAAGGACATTTTTTGGGGGTGGTAGTTCTAAAAGGTCTTGTAGATCTTCATAGAACTGTTCAACTTCAGCTTCTTCAGCGTTAGTGTTTGGGGCATAGACTTGGATCAGTGTGATATTGAATGGTTTGCCTTGGAAATGAACAGAGATCATTCTGTCGTTTTTGAGATTGCATCCAAGTACTGCATTTCAGACTCTTGTTGACTGTGATGGCTACTCAATTTCTTCTAAGGGATTTTTGCCCACAGTAGTAGATATAATGGTCATCTGAGTTAAATTCACCCATTCCAGTCCATCTTAGTTCGCTGATTCCTAGAATGTCGACGTTCACCCTTGCCATCTCTTGTTTGACCACTTCCAATTTGCCTTGATTCATGGACCTAACATACCAGGTTCCTATGCAACATTTCTCTTTACAGCATTGGACCATGCTTCTATCACCAGTCACATCCACAGCCAGGCGATATTTTTTTTTGCTTTGGCTCCATCCCTTCATTCTTTCTGGAGTTATTTCTCCACTGATTTCCAGTAGCATATTGGGCACCTACTAACCTGGGGAATTCATCTCTCAGTGCCCTATCATTTTGCCTTTTCATACTGTCCATGGGTTTCTCAAGGTAAGAATACTGAAGTGGTTTGCCATTCCCTTCTCCAGTTGTCCACTTTTTGTCAGAACTCTCCACCATGACCAGTCTGTCTTGGGTGGCCTTACATGGCCTGGCTTAGTTTCTTTGAGTTACACAAGGTTGTGGTCCACATGATCAGATCGGCTAGTTCTGTGATTGTAGTTTCAATCTGTCTGTCCTCTGATCCCCTCTCTCAGTGCCTACCATATTACTTGGGTTTCTCAAAGAAACCTTGAATGTGGGGTATCTCTTCACGGCTTCAGCAGCAGCTGCGTGGTGCTGGAACGGTGAGCAGCAGTTGCCCAGTGCTGGAGTGGCAAGTGGCCGAGAGGAGATACCCCATGTCCAAGGTCAGGAGCTGTGGCTCTGCTTTGCTGGAACAGTCATGAAGACGGGATATAATACATTCAGAAATGTTTGAAGATGTGATAATTGTAAAAATACCAATCCTCACCAAACAGATCCACGGATAATGAAGCAAACAAATTTCCAATAGGTTTTTTAAATGGATCTTTTTGTGGATCTGGAGAATATGATTCTAAAATTTATACAGAAACTAAAATTTAAAAGGCCAAAGAGTACTTGTTCAAAGAGATACTATGAATTTACTAGAAGACTATAGTAAATGTGGCTGCTGCTGCTGCTGCTGCTAAGTCTCTTCAGTCGTGTCTGACTCTGTGCGACCCCATAGACAGCAGCCCACTAGGCTCCTCTGTCCCTGGGATTCTCCAGGCAAGAGTACTGGAGTGGGTTGCCATTGCCTTCTCCGCTATAGTAAATAAGTATGTGTAATACTTCAAGTACAGACAAATATATTATTGGAATAGAGTAAAAAGCTCACAAAGATACCCAAACATATTTGAGCATTTGATTCATGACAAGGACAGAACTTCAGAGAAGTGAAAAAAGGATAGACTTTTAAATTAACAATGGTTTTGCTGAACCAAACATGTCTCTGTCCATCTTTTATGTGGTAAAGCCAATCTGCTGACACTGGGTGTGCTGAAGGAAAGTACTGCACTTATTGTAAGGTGCCAAGCAAGGAGTACGGGCAGCTCTTTCTCAAAAGACAAGAGCTCCCTGATGACCTTTAGGGAAGCATTTTCAAAGACTGATAGGGAGAGAGAGGTTCATTGGGTGTGTGACCAGTTAGTGCACAATTATATGATTCTGAAAATATGTAACCAACAAAGGGCTCATATCTCAAAAATGTGAAAAACTATTAAAAATCAAAGAGAAAAATAATTCAATAGTAAAGTATGCCAAGGGACTAAATAAGAACTGCTCAAAGTAGGATGACTGCCTTGTCATGGCAAAGGGGCCTCCATAACTCAATAAAGCTATGAGCCATGCCATGTAGGGCCACCCAAGATGGATGGATCTTAGCAGAGAGTCTGACAAAATGTGATCCACTGGAGAAGGGAATGGCAACCCCCCCCACCCCCCTGTATAATTGCTGTGAGAACTTCATGAACTGTATGAAAGGACAAAAAGATGATATCATATTAAAAGATGAGTCCCCCAGGATGGAAGGTGTCCAATATGCAAATGGGAAAGAGTGGAGAACTACTAATAGCCCCAGAAAGAATGAAGTGGCTGGACCAAAGCAGAAAAAGTTCTCAGTTGTGGATGTGTCTGGTGATGAAAGTAAAATCTGATCCTGCAAAGAACAGTATTGCATAGGAACCTAGAATATTGGTCCATGAATCAAGGCAAACTGGAAGTGGTCAAGCAGGATGTGGTAAGAACAAACATTAACATATTAAGAATCAGTAAACCAAAATGGATGGGAATGGGCAAATTTAATTCAGATAATCATTATATCTATTACTGTGGGCAAGAATCGCATAGAAGAAATGGAGTACTCCCCATGATCAACAAGAATCTGAAAGGCAGAACTTGGGTGCAACCTCGTGGCTCAGCTGGTAAAGAATCCACCTGCAATGTGGGAGATGTGGGTTTCCTGGGTTGGGAAGGTCCCCTGGAGAAGGGAAAGGCTACCCACTCCAGTATTGTGACCTGGAAAATCCCATGAACTATACAGTCACAAAGAGTCAGACATGACTGAATGACTTTCACTTCATGGGCTTCCCTGATAGCTCAGTTGGGAAAGAATCTGCCTGCAATGCAGAAGACCCTGGTTCAATTCCTGGGTGAGGAAGATCTGCTGGAGAAGAGATAGGCTATCCACTCCAGTATTCTGGCCTGGAGAATTCCATTGACTGTATAGTCCATGGGGTCACAAAGAGTTTGACACGACTGAGCAACTTTCAGTTTTCAAAAAAGACAGAATAATCTTGGTTCATTTCAAAGACAAGCCATTCAACATCACAGTAAAGCAAGTCTATGCTCCTACCAGTGATGCTGAAGAAGCTGAAGTTGACCAATTCTATGAAGACAGAAGGTATAGAACTACAACCAAAATAAATGTTCTATTCATCATTGGGGATTGGAATGCAAAATTAGTAGACCAGGAGATACCTTGGGGGAACAGGAAAGTTTGGCCTTGGAGAACAAAATGAGGTAGAGCAAAGACAAACTGAATCCTGCTAAGAGAATGCACTGGGCATAGCAAATACCCTTTTTCAGCAACACAAGAGACCACATTATACATGGACATCACCAAATGGTCAATACCAAAGTCAAATTGATTACATTCTTTGTAGGTGAAGATGGAGAAGCTGTATATAGTCAGAAAAAAAAAAAAAAAGATCTGGAGCTGACTGTGGCTTAGATCATCAGCTTCTCACAGCAAAATTTAGGATTAAGCTAAAGAAAGCAGGGAAAAACCATTAGGCCAGCGAGCTATGTCTTAAATCAAGTCTCCTATGAATATACAATGGAAGTAGTGAATAGATCAGGGATTAGATCTAGTTAACAGTGTGCCAATGCAAAGAAATAGAAGAAAACAGTAGAATGGGAAAGACTAGAGATCTCCTCAAGAAAATTAGAGATACCAAGGGAATATTTCATGCAAAGATGGGCACAATAAAGGACAGAAATGGTATGGACCTAACAGAAACAGAAGATACTAAGAAGAGGCGGCAATAAGACATAGAACTGTACAAAAAATATCTTAATTCCCCAGATAACCATGATAGTATGATCACCCACTTAGAGCAAGATATCCTGGAGTGTGAAATCAAGAGGGTCTTTAGGAAGCGTCACTATGAAGAAAGCTAGTGGAGGTGACAGAATAGATGAAATAGCTGAGCTATTTAAAATCCTAAAAGATGATGATGTTAAAGTGCTGCAGATGATATGCTAGCAAATTTGGAAAACTCAGCAGTGGTTATAGGACTGGAAAAAGTCAGCTTTCATTCAAATCCCAAAGAAAAGCAATGCCTAAGAATGTTCAGACTACCACATAATTACACTCTATCTCACATGCTAGCAAAATAATGCTGAAAGTTCTCCAAGCTAGGCTTCAGCAGTACATAAGCTGAGAACTTCCAGATGTTCAAGCTGGATTTAGAAAAGGCAGAGGAAGCAGAGAGCAAACTGGCAATATCCATTAGATTAAGAAAAGCAAAAGAATTCCAGAAAAACATCTACTTCTGCTTCATTGACTATGGTAAAGCCTTTGTGTGGATCAAAACAAGCTGTGGAAAATTCTTAAAGAAATGGAATACCAGACCATCTTACCTGCCTCCTGATAAATCTGTATGCAGGTCAAGGAACAACAGTTAGAACTGGACATGGAACAATGGACTGGTTTCAAATTAGGAAAGGAGTACATCAAGGCTGTATATTGTCACCTTGCTCATTTAACTTATAGGCAAACTACATCATGTGAAATGGCATGCTGGGTGAAACACAAGCCAGAATCAAGATTGCCAGGGGGAATATCAATAACCTCAGATATGCAGATGATACCACCCTTATGGTAGAGAGTGAAGAAGAGCTAAAGAACCTCTTGATGAAGGTGAAAGAGGAGGATGAAAATCTGGCTTAAATTAAACATTCAAAAAAGCAAGATCATGGCATCCAGTGCCATTACTCATGGCAAATGATGGAGAAACAATGGAAACAGTGACAGAATTTTTCTTGGACTCCAAAATCACTGCAGATGGTGACCGCAGCCATGGAATTAAAAGACGCTTGCTCCTTGGAAAAAAGTCTATGACAAACCTAGAGAGTATATAAATAAGTAGAGACATTGCTTTACCAACAAAGGTCCATATAGTCAAAGCTATGGTTTTTCCAGTAGTCTTATATGGAGTCTTCTTTGAGCCCCTTGGGCAGCAAGAAGATCAAACCAGTGAATCCTAAAGGTAATCAGTCCTGAATATTCATTGGAAGTTCCAGTACTTTGGCCACTTGATGTGAAGAACTGACTTGTTGGAAAAGACCCTGATGCTGGGAAATATTGATGGCATGAGGAAAAGGAAATGACAGAGAATGAGATGGTTGGATGGCATCACAGACTTAATGGGCATGAGTTTGAGTAAGTTCTGGGAGTTGGTGATGGACAGGGAAGCCTGGAGTGCTGCAGTCCATGGGGTTTCAAAGAGTCAGACATGACTGAGTGACAGAGTTGAACTGAACTGAAAAGTGTGCCTGAAAAACTATGGATGAAGCTCTGCAGTACTGTACAGGAGGCAGCAAACAAATCATTCCCAAAGAAAAAGAAAAGCAAGAAGGTAAAGTGGTTATCTGAGGAGGCTTTTCAAATTGCTGAGTAAAGAAAAGAAGTGAAAAGCAAGGAGAGTTCCAAAGAATAGCATAGATATAGAAGGCCTTCTTCAATGAACAGTGCATAAAACTAGAAGAAAACAACAGAAGGGGCAAGACTAGAGAATCTCTTCTGGGAAACTGGAAATCTCAAGGGAACATTTTGCCCAAAACGGGCAAATTAAGGACAGAAACAGTAGCAAACTAGTAGATGTTGAAGAGCTCAAGAAGAGATGGAAAGAATATATGGAATAACTGTACAAAGAAGATCTTAATAAACCAGAGTACTATGATGATGTGGTCAGTCACCCAGAGGTGACTGAAATTCTGGAATTAGAAGTCAAGTGGCCCTTAGGAAGCACTGCTGTTATTAAAGCTAGTGGATGAGATGGAATTCCAGCAGAGATATTCAAAACCCTAAAAGATGGAAGAGGGGTCTAGAAGATGGTGGAGGAATAGGACAGGGAGACCACTTTCTCCCTCACAAATTCCTCAAAAGAACATTTCAACGCTGAGCAAACTCCACAAAACAACTTCTGAATGCTGGCAGAGGACATCAGGCACCCAGAAAAGCAGATCATTGTCTTCAAAAACATGTAGGGAAAAAATATAAAGGACAAAAAAAGAGACAAAGGAGGTGGGGAGGGAGCTCTATCCCAGGTAGGGAAACCCATCCCAGGAAAGGAATTTTAAGAAGAGAGGTTTCCAAACACCAGGAAACACTCTCCCTGCTGAGTCTGTGGCGAGCCTTGGAAGCATAGAGGGCAACATAACAGGAAGGAAAAATAAATAAATAATTAAAACCAACAGATTACAAGTCCAACAGTAACTTCCCCAGCGGAAAAGCAGCACAGATGCCTGCATCCGCCACTAGCATGTGCGGGCAGGGCAGGGAGGCGTGGGAGGCCTGGGCTGCAGTGCTTTGTAAGAATCAGGCAGGAACACCCCGCCCGTAACCAGAATGAACTAACTTGGGCTAGCAAACCAGACTGGGGGATAGCTAACCACGTGAAAAGCTCAAATATAAGACACCGCCAGGACCGCGCACAGAACAAAGGACAGAACAGAAATAGCCGGCTGCCGACCATCCCCCACCAGGGACAGGCAGCCAGAGCCATAAGGGCTGGAAAGGGACAATTGCAGCCCCAGGGAGACTTTACCTACCAAACTGCAAGCAGGCTTCTTTGCTAAGACTTCTGGGGGTGCTGGACAGTCATCATCTGCCTCACAAGGGGCGCCAGTGGTACACCCAGAAAACTGAGCAGCAGAGGCGAGAAAGGCGACAAGATGCAGAGACTGCGCTCACCAAGCACCTGAGACACTCGGACCTGGGAAGGGCACGAAATGCAGTCCCAACCGAATCTGCGCCCCTGAGGGCTACCTGAGCGCCAAACCTGAGCGGCTTAGACTGGAGAGGGGCACGCACCCTAGGGCCGGCCTCAGATGGTTCCTGGCAGAGCAACGTAGAGCCTGAGCGGTTTGTGCACCGTGAGCAGGGGCAGGCCCAGCGGGGCCGAGACACTGAGTACACACGACAGTGTTATTTGTGTGCAGCATCCCTCCCTCCCTACAGTGCGTCCTGTGCCAGGACAGAAATAAGACACTGAAGAGACCAGCAAACAGAAGTTAAACAGAGGGAACCGCCTTGGAAATGACCCCACACTGCCCACAATTCCAGACAAAGGGCCAGATATATCTTTACTATTTTACAATCATTCCCCCTCCATTTTTCCCTAACTTTTTAAAATTGATAAGCCCTCTATTTCTTTTAATTTTTATTTCTATTACTAACTATTACTCTTCAAAAAAAAAACCTATTTTTTAAAGCAAACACCATATATAGTCTTTCTGTGGTTGTTGATGGTGTTTTTAAATAATTCTTGTGGCTTGGTTTTTTTGTTTGTTTGCTTGCTTTCTTTTTCTTCTTCTTCTTCTTTTCTTTAATATTGTATTTTTGAAAATCCAACCCCTACTCTAGATTTTTAATCTTTGCTTTTTGGTTTTTGTTGTCAATTTTGTACACTTAAAAACCCAAACCTCACTACCCAGTTTTACTTGAGAGCGAGATTACTGGCTTGACCATTCTCTCCTCCTTTGGACTCTCCTTTTCTCCACCAGGTGGCCCCTGTCTCTTCCCTCCCCCTTCTCTTCTTTATCCAACTCTGTGAATCTCTGTGTGCTCCAGATGGTGGAGAACACTTAGGGAACTGATTACTGGCTGGATCTGTCTCTCTCCTTTTCATTTCCCTCTTTTATCCTCCTGGCCACCTCTGTCTACTTCCTCCCTCTCCTCTTCCCTGTATAACTCCGTGAACATCTCTGAGCAGTCCAGACTGTGGAGCGCACATAAGGAAGTGATTACTGGGTAGCTTGCTTCTCTCCTCTTTTGATCCCACCTCATCTCATTCCAGTCTCCTCTAACTACCCCCTCCCTCTTCTCTTCTCCATGTAACTCAGTGAACCTCTCTGGGTGTCCCTCAATGTGGAGAA
>SJYQ01001218.1:67598-85215 GCA_006410935.1 Redunca redunca
ACAGGAAACACAAAACGGATGTATAAACCCGAACCCAAAACAATAAAGTAAATGGTAATGGGATCATGCTTATCAATAATTACCTTAAATGTAAATGGGTTGAATGCTCCAACCAAAAAGCAAAGTCTGGCTGAATGGATAAAAAAACAAGACCCCTCTATATGCTGCTTACAAGAGACCCACCTCAAAACAAGGGACACATACAGACTGAAAGTAAAGGGCTGGAAAAAGATATTCCATGCAAATAGAGACCAAAAGAAAGCAGGAGTGGCAATACTCATATCTGATAAAATAGACTTTAAAACAAAGGCTGTGAAAAGAGACAAAGAAGGCCACTACATAATGATCAAAGGATCAATCCAAGAAGAATATATAACAATTATAAATATATATGCCCCAACATAGGAGCACTGCAATATGTAAGACAAATGCTAACAAGTAAGAAAGGGGAAATTAACGATAACACAATAGTGGGAGACTTTAATACCACACTCACACCGATGGACAGATCAACAAAACAGAAAATTAACAAAGAAACGCAAGCTTTAAATGATACAGTAGACCAGTTAGACCTAATTGATATCTATAGGACATTTCACCTCAAAACAATGAATTTCACCTTTTTCTCAAGTGCTCACGGAACCTTCTCCAGGATAGATCACATCCTGGGCCACAAATCTAACCTTGATAAATTCAAAAAATTCGAAATCATTCCAAGCATCTTTTCTGACCATAATGCATTAAGATTAGATCTCAATTACAGGAGAAAAACTGTTAAAAATTCAAATATATAGAGGCTGAACAACACACTTCTGAATAACCAACAAATCACAGAAGAAATCAAAAAAGAAATCAAATTATGCATAGAAACTAATGAAAATGAAAACACAATAACCCAAAACCTGTGGGACGCTATAAAAGCAGTGCTAAGAGGAAAGTTCATAGCAATACAGGCATACCTCAAGAAACAAGAAAAAAGGCAAATAAATAACGTAACTCTACACCTAAAGCAACTAGAAAAGGAAGAAATGGAGAACCCCAGAGTAAGTAGAAGGAAAGAAATCTTAAAAATTAGGGCAGAAATAAATGCTAAAGAAACAAAAGAGACCATAGCAAAAATCAACAAAGCCAAAAGCTGGTTTTTTGAAAGGATAAATAAAATTGACAAACCATTAGCCAGACTTATCAAGAAACAAAGAGAGAAAAGCCAAATCAATAAAATTAGAAATGAAAATGGAGAGATCACAACAGACAACACAGAAATACAAAGGATTGTAAGAGACTACTACCAGCAATTATATGCCAATAAAATGGACAACGTGGAAGAAATGGACAAATTCTTAGAAAATTACAACTTTCCAAAACTGAACCAGGAAGAAATAGAAAACCTTAACAGACCCATCACAAGCATGGAAATTGAAACTGTAATCAGAAATCTTCCAGCAAACAAAAGCCCAGGTCCAGACGGATTCACAGCTGAATTCTACCAAAAATTTAGAGAAGAGCTAACACCTATCCTACTCAAACTCTTCCAGAAAATTGCAGAGGAAGATAAACTTCCAAACTCGTTCTATGAGGCCACCATCACCCTAATACCAAAACCTGACAAAGATGCTACAAAAAAAGAAAACTACAGGCCAATATCATCAATGAACATAGATGCAAAAATCCTCAACAAAATTCTAGCAATCAGATTCCAACAACACATTAAAAAGACCATACATCATGACCAAGTGGGCTTTATACCAGGGATGCAAGGATTCTTCAATATCCTCAAATCAATCAACGTAATTCACCACATTAACATATTGAAAAATAAAAGCCATATGATTATCTCAATAGATGCAGAGAAGGCCTTTGACAAAATTCAACATCCATTTATGATAAAAACTCTCCAGAAATCAGGAATAAAAGGAATATACCTCAACATAATAAAAGCTATATATGACAGACCCACAGCAAACATCATCCTCAATGGTGAAAAATTGAAAGCATTTCCCCTAAAGTCAGGAACAAGACTAGGGTGCCCACTTTCACTGCTACTATTCAACATAGTTCTGGAAGTTTTAGCCACAGCAATCAGAGCAGAAAAAGAAATAAAAGGAATCCACATTGGAAAAGAAGAAGTAAAATTCTCAATGTTAGCAGATGACATGATCCTCTACATAGAAAACCCTAAAGACTCCACCAGAAAATTACTAGAGCTAATCAATGAATATAGTCAAGTTGCAGGATATAAAATCAGCACACAGAAATCCCTTGCATTCCTATACACTAATAATGAGAAAGTATAAAAAGAAATTAAGGAAACAATTCTATTCACCATTGCAACGAAAAGAATAAAATACCTAGGAATATATCTACCTAAAGAAACTAAAGACCTATATATAGAAAACTATAAAATACTAATGAAAGAAATCAAAGAGGACACTAATAGATGAAGAAATATACCATGTTCATGGATTGGAAGAATCAATATAGTGAAAATGAGTATACTACCCAAAGCAATCTACAAATTCAATGCAATCCCCATCAAACTACCAGCGGTATTTTTCACAGAAATAGAACAAATAATTTCAAAATTTATATGGAAATACAAAAAACCTCGAATAGCCAAAGCAATCTTGAGAAAGAAGAATAAAGAACTGGAGGAATCAACTTGCCTGACTTCAGGCTCTACTACAAAGCCACAGTCATCAAGACAGTATGGTACTGGCACAAAGACATAAATATAGATCAATGGAACAAAATAGAAAGCTCAGAGATAAATCCACACGCCTATGGACACCTCATCTTTGACAAAGGAGGCAAGAATATACAATGGAGTAAAGACAAACTCTTTAACAAGTGGTGCTGGGAAAATTGGTCAACCACTTGTAAAAGAATGAAACTAAATCACTTTCTAACACCATACACAAAAATAAATTCAAAATGGATTAAAGATCTAAATGTAAGACCAGAAACTATAAAACTCCTAGAGGAGAACATAGGCAAAACACTCTCCGACATAAATCACAGCAGGATCCTCTATGATCCACCCCCCAGATTTCTGGACATTAAAGCAAAAATAAACAAATGNGAGAGGGAGAGGGTGGGATGAGATGGGAGAATGGCATTGAAACATGTATACTATCATGTAAGAAATGAATCGCCAGTCTATGTCTGATGCAGGATGCAGGATGCTTGGGGCTGGTGCACGGGGATGACCCAGAGAGATGTTACGGGGTGGGAGATGGGAGGGGGGTTCATGTTTGGGAACGTAGGTACACCCGTGGTGGATTCATGTCAATATATGGCAAAACCAATACAGTATTGTAAAGTAAAATAAAGTTAAAAAAAAAACAAAACCCTAAAAGATGATGCCATCAGGATGTTGCATTCAATATGTCAGCAAATCTGGAAGACCCAGTAGTGGCCGCAGGACTGGAAAATGTCAATCCTCATCCCAAGAAGGGTAGTACTAAATATTGTGTTAATCATTGGGCAACTTCACTCACCTCTTATGCTAGTAAGGTCTTGTTTAAAATCTTGCATGCTAGGCTTCAGCATTATGTTAACAAGAACTTCCAGATGTACAAGCTGGGTTTAGAAAAGGAAGAGGAGCCAGATATCAAATTGCCAGCATTTGTTGGATCATAGAGAAAGCTAGGGAATTCCAGAAGATCATCTACCTCTGTTTCATCAACTACATAAAACCTTTGACTGTGTGGATCACGATGAACTGTGGAAAGCTCTTAAAGAGATGGGAATACCAGGTCATCTTACCTGTCTCCTGAGAAACCTGTGGGTGGGTCAAGAAGCAACAGTCAGAACTTGTATGGAAGAACTGACTGGTTAAAATTTAAGAAAGGAGTGAGACACGACTGTCCACTGTCATCCTGTTTGCTTAACCTATATGCTGAACACATCATGAGACATGCTGTGCTGGATGAATTACAGACTGGAATGACGATAGGTCGGAGAAACATCAATAACCTCACATATACAGATGATACCACTCTAATGGCAGAAAGTGAAGAGAAACTAAAGAGTCTCTTGATGAGGGTGAAGGAGGAGAGTGAAATAGCTGGCTTAAAAGTAAATAATAGAAAAATTAAGATCATGAAATCTGGCCCCATTACTTCATGGCAAACAGAAGGGGAAAATGTGGAAGTAGTGATGGATTTCCTCTTAGGCTTTAAAGTCACTGCGGATGGTAACTGCAGCCATGAAGTCAGAAGACAATGCTTCTTGTCAGGAAAGCTATGACAAACCCAAACAGTATGTTGAAAAGTAGAGACATTACCCTGTTAACAGAGGTCCATATAGTCAAGAATAGGGTCTTCCCAGTGGTCACATATGGTTGTGAGAGCTGGACTGTAAAGAAGGGAGATGCCAAAGAATTGATGGCTTCGAACTGTGGTGCTGAAGAAGACTCCTGAAAGTCCCTTGGTCAGCAGGGCGATCAAACCAGTCAATCTTAAGGGAAATCAACTCTGAATACTCATTGGAAGGACTGATGCTAAAGCTAAAGCTCCAGTATTTTGGTCATCTGATGGGACCAGCTGACTCATTGGAAAAGTCCCTGATGCTGGGAAAGATTGAAAGCAGAAGAATAAGAGGGTATCAGAGGATGAGATGGCTGGATGACATCACCAATGAAATGGACATGAACCTGGGAAAACTTCAGGAGATGGTGAGGGACAGGGAAGCCTGGCATGCTGCAGTCCTTGGGTTTGCAAAGAGTAGGACAGGACATGGCAACTGAATAACAACAAAGAAGGATATACAATGGCTAATAGACAGATGAAAAGATAGTCAAGCTTTCTCAAAATAAGAGAAATGCAATTAAAAATCGTGACATGATATTAATAGTATACAGTCACTAGAATGGCAAAATTAAATATTGTCAATACGAAGTGTTGATAACTATGTAGAACAAAGGGAATTCCTTCAGTGCTGGTGAGAATGTAAAGTGGTGTTACCAATTTAGAAACAGTTTAACTGTATGATTTTATTTATATAAAAATCAAAAGACCAGACAAAATGAAACTGTTTGGTTTAGAGATACATATTAATGCTAGAAAACAAATTAAAGCTAAAAACCATGAAACTCAAGATAATGGTTTTGTTCACAGTGCAAGAGAGGAATTGGAGATGGGGTGGTGAGGGTTCTCTAGGGTTTTCTTGACATGGATCATACTTAACTGGGTGTGCATTTTGTGATAAATAACTCAGGTATACTTTTTTGTCTTGCATTCTTATGGTGCAGAAGCAAGATGTCCTCCACTTTGTTGGAATACAAATAAATAGAAAATGTGTTTCCTCTGAGCATTGCTCCATAATGGTGACACACAACTTAAAGAAGTGTAGACAAAAATTTAAGAGCCTTAAGTAATGCACAACGTAGTATAATTCAGTTCAGTTCACTCGCTCAGTCATGTCCGACTCTTTGCGACCTCATGAATTGCAGCACACCAGGCCTCCCTGTCCACCACTAACTCCTGGAGTTCACTCAAACTCACGTCCATCGACATGGTGATGCCATCCAGACATCTCATCCTCTGTCGGCCCCTTCTTCTCCTGCCCCCATCCCTCCCAACATCACAGTCTTTTCCAGTGAGTCAACTCTTCACATGAGGTGGCCAAAATACTGGAGTTTCAGCTATAGCATCATTCCTTCCAAAGAACACCCAGGGCTGATCTCCTTTAGAATGGACCGGTTGGATCTCCTTGAAGTCTAAGGGACTCTCAAGAGTCTTCTCCAACACCACAGTTCAAAAGCATCAATTCTTCGGTGCTCAGCTTTCTTCACAGTCCAACCCTTAAGTAGTTATTAATATAGATTTAAATTAATATCAATCTGAATAGTTAATACTATATCTTATTAAAAGATTGAATCTCCTGTAGCAGGACGCAGACTTCACAGCAACATGGATGTTCAATTCTTGCAAAAACAATCGCTTTTTCTGACATGTGTTGGTGTTCAGATGATTCAGTCATGTTTGACTCTATGATCCTCTGGATTGTAGCCCACCAAACTCCTCTGTCCATCGGATTCTCCAGGTATGAGTCTGGAGTGGTTGCCATGCCCCTCTCTAGGGGAATCTTCCCAACCTGGGGATTGAACCTATATCTGCTTATGCTTCCTGCTTCACAGGTGGATTCTTTACCTACTGAGTCACCTGGGAAACCCTCTTTTTTACATACTCCTGCTCAAAGATTCTCATTGGTGAGAATTGATAAAATAATTTATTTTTTTAAGGCAGGACGAGAAACGTTTCAAATAAAATTCTCTATCTGACTTTTTGAGTCTTTATACTTTCCTCTTGATAGCTTATGGTGAACGATGTCAGATTCGTGATCTCCAAAGAAGATTCAACTTTGTGACAAGGGGCCAAACTTGATCACTCAAGAGCTTTTGTGTAGCAGAGTTTTATTAAAGTATGAAAAGGGACAGAGAAAAGTTCTGATATAGACCTCAGAAGGGGAACAGAGAGTGCCCCCCTCACTAATGTTAGCAAAGTAGTTGTGTATTTTATATACAACCAAGATGGACGGGTCATGGTGGAGAGTTCTGACAAAAAGTGGTGCACTGGAGAAGGGAATGGCAAACCACTTCAGTATTCTTTCCTTGAGAACCCCATGAGCAGTATGAAAAGGCAAAAAGATAGGACACTGAAAGATGAAATCCCCAGGTTGGTAGGTGTCCAATATGCTACTGGAGATCAGTGGAGAAATAAATCCATAAAGAATGAAGAGACAGAGCCAAAGAAAAAACAACACACAGTTGTGGACGTGACTGGGGATTGAAGCATGGTCTGATGCTGTAAAAGGCAATATTGTATAGGAATCTAGAATGTTAGGTCCATTAATCAAGACAAATTGGAAGGGGTCAAACAGGAGATGGCAAGAATGAACATCGACATTTTAGGAATCAGTGAACTAAAATGGACTGGAATGGGTGCATTTAACTCAGATGACCATTATATCTACTACTGTGGGCAAAAATACCTTAGAAGAAATTGAGTAACCATCATAGTCAACAAAAGAGCCCAAAATGCAGTACTCATTGCAGTCTCAAAAATGACAGAATGATCTCTGTTCATTTCCAAGGCAAACCATTCACTATTACAGTAATCCAAGTCTATGCCCTGACCAGTAATGCTCAAGAAACTGAAGTTGAATGGTTCCATAAAAACCTGCAAGACCTTCTACAACTAACACCCCAAAAAGATGTCCTTTTCATTATAGGGGATTGGAATGTAAAAAGTAGGAATTCAAGAAATACCTGGAGTAACAGGCAAATTTGGTCTTGGACTGCAGAATAAAGCTGGGCAAAGGCTAATACAGTTCTGCCAAGAGAATGCATTGGTCATAGCAAACATTCTCTTCCAAAAACACAAGAGAAAATTCTACACATTGACATCAGAAGATGGTCAATATTGAAATCAGATTGATTATATTCTTTGCAGCCAAAGATGGAGAAGCTCTATACAGTCAGCAAAAACAAGACCGGGAGCTGACTGTGGCTCAGATCATGAACTCATTGCCAAATTCAGACTTAAATTGAAGAAAGTAGGGAAAACCACTAGATCATTCAGGTATGACGTAAATCAAATCCCTTATGATTATACAGTGGAAGTGAGAGATAGATTCAAGGGACTAGATCTGATACATAGAGTGCCTGAAGAACTATGGATGGAGGTTCATAACATTGTAGTGGAGGCAGGGATCAAGACCGTCCCCAAGAAAAAGAAATGCAAAAAGGCAAAATAGCTGTCTGAAGAGGCCTTTCAAATAACTGTGAAATGAAGAGAAGTGAAAGGCATAGAAGAAAAGGAAAGATATATCCATTTCAATACAGAGTTCCAAAGAAGAGCCAGGAGGGATAAAAAAGCCTTCCTCAGGGATCAATGCAAAGAAACAGAGGAAAACAATAGAATAGGAAAGATTAGAGATTTCAAGAAAATTACAGATACCAAGGGGACATTTTATGCAAAGATGGGCAAAGTAAAGGACAGAAATGGTACGGATCTAACAGAAGCAGAATATATTAAGAAAAGGTGGCAAGGAAACACCAAAAAACTACACAAAAGAGATCTTCATGACCCAGATAATCACAATGGTGTGATCACTCGCCTAGAGCCAGACATCCTGGAATGTGAAGTCAAGTGGGCCTTAGAAAGCATCACTATGAACAAAGCTAGTGGGGGTGATGGAATTCCAGTTGAGCTATTTCAAATCCTGAAAGATGACGCTGTGAAAGTTCTGCACTCAATAAGCCAGCAAATTTGGAAAACTCAGCAGTGGCCACAGGACTGGAAAAGGTCAGTTTTCATTCCAATCCCGAAGAAAGGCAATGCCAAAGACTGCTCAAACTCCTGCACAATTGCACTCACCTCCACACTAGCAAAGTAATGCTCAACATTTTCTACTCTAGGCTTCAGCAATAAGTGAACAATGAATGTCCAGATGTTCAAGCTGGTTTTAGAAAAGGCAGAGGAACCAGAGAGCAAATTGCTATCATCCATTGGATCATCAAAAAAGCAGGAGAGTTCCAGAAAAACATCTACTTCTGCTTCATTGCCCACACTAAGCCTTTGACTATGTGGCTCACAATAAACTGTGGAAAATTCTGAAAGAGATGGGAATAGCAGACCACATGACCTTCCTCCTCAGAAATCTGTATGCAGGTCAGGAAGCAACAGTTAGAACTGAACATGGAACAACATACCGGTTCCAAATAGAAAAGGAGTACATCAAGGCTGTATATAGTTATCCTGTTTATTTAACTAATTTGCAGAGTACATCATGAGAAAAGCTGAGTTGAAAGAAGCACAAGCTGGAATCAAGACGATTGGGAGAAATATCAATAACCTCAGATACGTAGATGACACCACTCTTATGGTAGAAAGCAAAGAAGAACTAAAGAGCCTCTTGATGAAAATGAAAGAGGAGAGTGAAAAAGTTGGCTTAAAGCTCAACATTCAGAAAACAAAGATCATGGCATCTGGTTCCATCACTTCATGTCAAATAGATGGGGAAGCAATGGAAACAGTGACAGACTTTATTTTTTCAGGGCTCCAAAATAACTTCAGATTGAGACTGCAGCCATGAAATTAAAAGACGCTTGCTCCTTGGAAGAAAAGTTATGATCAACCTAGACAGCATATTAAAAAGCAGAGACATTATTTTGCCAACAAAGTTCCATATAATCAAAGCTGTTTTTTTTTTTGGTAGTCATGTATGGATGTGAGGGTTGGACTATAAAGAAAGCTGTGTGCTGAAGAATTGATGCTTTTGAGCTGTGGTGTTGGAGAAGTCTCTTGAGAGTCCCTTGGACAGCAAGGAGATCCAACCAGTCAATCCTAAAGGAAATCAATCTTGAATATTCATTTTAAAGACTGATGCTGAAGGTGAAACTTCAAAACTTTGGCCACCTGATGTGAAGAACTGACTCATTTGAAAAGACCCTGATGCTGGGGAAGATTGAAGGTGGGAGGAGTAGGGGACAACAGAGGATGAGTCTGTTGGATGGCATCACCAACTCAATGGACCTGTGTTTGGGTAAACTCTGGGAGTTAGCGATGGACAGGGAGGCCTGGCATGCTGCAGTCCATGGGATCACAAAGAGCTGTACAGGACTGAGGGACTGAACTGAACTGAACTATGTATTTTTTTAATTAGTTATTAAAATAAATCAAAAGAATGTCACACGTTTGGAAAATTTTACCAAAGCCACTCCCATAATTCACATTTTAGGATAACAGTATTAGAACTTAACAGTAGAAAGATCCTACCAGACCCACTCCCATAATTTACATTTTTTAAGATATCAGGATTATTCAGAAGGTTTTCAGAAAGGAGAAACTGTCCTCAAGCAGGATACATTGTTGTTATATAATACCTAGTACTGAGATGTGTAATCATCAGTTCTGGGCTGAGAGAAAAAATACCATTTTATGTGACTAAGAGATGGAAATACCAGAACACCTGACCTGCCTCTTGAGAAATCTGTATGCAGGTCAGAAAGCAACAGTTAGGACTGGACATGGAACAACAGACTGGTTTCAAATAGGAAAAGGAGTATGTCAAGGCTGTATATTGTCACCTTGCTTATTTAACTTCTATGCAGAGTACATCATGAGAAACGCTGGACTGGAAGAAACACAAGCTGGAATCGAGATTGCCAGGGGAAATATCAATAACCTCGCAGATGACTCCACCCTTATGGCAGAAAGTTAAGAGGAACTTAAAAGCCTCTTGATGAAAGTGAAAGAGGAGAGTGAAAAAGTTGGCTTAAAGCTCAACATTCAGAAAAGGAAGATCATGGCATCCGGTCCCATCACTTCATGGGAAATAGATGGGGAAACAGTGGAAACAGTGTCAGATTTTATTTTTCTGGGCTCCAAAATCACTGTAGGTGGTGACTGCAGCCATGAAATTAAAAGACGCTTACTCCTTGGAAGAAAAGTTATGAGCAACCTAGATAGTATATTCAAAAGCAGAGACGTTACTTTGCTGACTAAGGTCCCTCTAGTCAAGGATATGGTTTTTCCTGTGGTCATGTATAGATGTGAGAGTTGGACTGTGAAGAAGGCTGAGTGCCGAAGAATTGATGCTTTTGAACTGTGGTGTTGGAGAAGACTCTTGAGAGTCCCTTGGACTGCAAGGAGATCCAAACAATCCATTCTAAAGGAGATCAGCCCTGGGATTTCTTTGGAAGGAATGATAGTAAAGCTAAAACTCCAGTACTTTGGGCACCTCATGCAAAGAGTTGACTCATTGGAAAAGACTCTGATGCTGGGAGGGATTAGGGGCAGGAGAAGAAGGGGACGACAGAGGATGAGGTGGCTGGATGGCATCACGGACTCGATTGACGTGAGTCTGAGTGAACTCCGGGAGATGGTGATGGACAGGGAGGCCTGGCGTGCTGCGATTCATGGGGTCGCAAAGAGTCGGACACGACTAAGCGACTGAACTGAACTGAAGACTAAGGAATGTAGAGGGGGGAAAAAAAATAGCTTGTCCTTTCCCCCCGCTTGAGAACCCCAGACCCCTCTCTCCTTGGGGATCCCCGGACTTCTTATCAACCTGCCTAGGAATTGACTCTCTCACTCTTTAGTGTGCATTGTGCATCCACATTATATATTAAGTAGATCCCTTTAGAAAACATTAAGAATTCCTACTCACCCTGAAAAAAGCAATTTCCTCCTATCACCAGCAAGGAATTTCCTTAGGAGAAAACATCTGTTTCTCAATCCTGTAAAGAATCACGATGACCCACATCTTGCCTTGTTGGACTATGTAAATTGTCAGTATGTTACTCTGATGTGTCAAAAAGTTATACAAAAACTTCTGTCTCAAAAAATTATACAATTGCACTTTGACCTCCAAGGTGCAGATCAACCCTCAAAGCTTTCTGAAAGACTGTCTGCAGGGTTATAATTCTAAAGTTAGCTAGAATATTTTTTTTTCATTTCTTTACTATACTGACTATAAATAAAGTGTTTTCAATGACAGAGTAGTCAGGGGAGCAATAAACTAGCAATGGCTGAATGGAAGAGATCTTAGATATCATTAGTTGAGAAACTACAGGAAAATATTTTACAAAATGAGTTAGCTTTTCTAAACCAGCTAATAAACATTCTATGACACAAACCCAAAAAGGAAGTGGTCTGATAAAGACTAAGGCAGGAATGAGGAAATATATGTATATATATATATATATTTTTTAACCTTATAACAATTTTTAGGAACTACTGTATTGGACACAATTGGGGTGACTAGTACACTTCAGAAGCTACTATGTCTGACATGAGGGCTTCCCTGGTGGCTCAATGGTAAAGAATCCACCTGCAATGCAATGTTCTATCCCTGGATTGAGAAGATCTCCTGGAGGAGGGAATGGCAACCTACTCCAGTATTCTTGCTAGGAAAATTCCGTGGACAGGGTAGCATGGTGGGTCACAGTCCATAGCATTGCAAAGAGTTGGACATGACTGAACTGCTGAGTAGGTACCCGTACGCATGTCTGATGTGGGGGAGAAATATTTATGTAAAGTTTAGAAATTCCTTGCATTTAACTTTATTCCTCCATTTCTTTCAGTTAAATTTAACTAAAATTAAAATGTATACATTTATTAAAAATCTAAGGTATATAAAGTTTTCTTCTGATTTAGTATGTGTTCATATNCAATTCAATGACTACCCATTCCACTTTGAAATTTGCAGCTAGGCTTTCATGGCCAGTTAGTCCTTGTGTGATTTGGCAGGCTGCCTCTCTATCAATCTTACCACTCTCCATTACTCGTTAGGCTCCCTGCTGACTGCCTCCCTGCCCATCGTCTACATGTCCTTCAGGGTTTTTACCCTAACCTTCATTTTTGTAAATGAATATTGACTAGTCACAAGCTATTTCATACATGAAAATTTGAAAAAATATCTGTACTGAAATGAGGAAAAATAATGGCATAACAGTGTACTTAGTCATATATCTTTGTAATGTGAACAAAACATCTCGTTTCAGGGAAGTATGATTTTCTATTTCTTTATTTTTATTTTGTTTTATTTATTTATTTTTTAAAATATAAATTTATTTATTTTAATTGGAGGTTAATTCCTTTACAATATGTGTACAGAGCCTTGGGATGTACAATTGTGATTCCTGAGAGTAACTTATCCAGGGGCTTCCCTGGTGGCCAAGAACCTGCCTGCCAATGCAGGACAAGTGGGATCAATCCCTGTGTCAGAAAGATCCCCAGAAGAAGGAAATAGCAACCCACTCCAGTATTCTTGCTTGGGAAACCCCATGGACAGAGGAGCCTCGTGGGCTACAGTCCATAGGGTTGCCATAGAGTCAGACATGATTTAGAGACTAAACAACCTCAACAACAACTTACCTGGAAAATTTTAGTAGCCCTTGTCTCTAAACCACTGTGATGAACACAAGTAGAAACCAAAAAGACCACAAACTAGAAATTTTGTACCAAACATCTTTGGCATGCATTATAGCTGTCATTTTCCCAGCACACTTAACCAATAGGAAAGTAAGCTCTTGCTTTCTTGTTGTATTCACAGCTGTGAAAATTCTGTATAAACTTCCAGTATGTTCTCCTAGTGACTTGACAGGATGTGTGCCCAACTCTAGACGACAAGAGAAATTGCCTCTAGTCAGTTTTTAAGCCTCCCGAAAAAATCCTTTGGGTAAGTAATTTAAATATATATATATATCTCAACTCAATTACAATCTGAACCTTGTATGTCACAGCAGTCATTTTTCTTTTATAAAAATAAAAAAATAATGCCATGCATTGTTGTTAAGCACAGTTACATATAAGTTCTAACTTAATCTTTGAAAAAGCCTATAAAGTAGTTACCATCCACATTTTCCAGAAGAGGAAACGAATTTTTTAAAAGCCAATTGAGCAATGTTGACCAGGCTACATGGTAGAGCAGAGTTTTGAACGTGAGTTGATTTAATTTTGAAGTCTGTTGTGCTCTCAACTTGCAAATTAACTGACCCTTTTAATCTTGACTTGATCCAACCTGACAATTCTCATTAAAACCAACTCTTGTGGCTAAAATACACTGAGCTTGGTGGTAGACAGAACATGATGTTTTTTTTTTTCCCCTGAATATTTTAGCTAAAGCTGATTAAAAGGTCATTTTGATCATTAAAGAATGACATTAATAGCAATCCATTAATGTAACTCACCAATTTTGGAAACGGTTTTCTTGAATTTCACCTAGTAAATTTTAATTTTTTCTTCAATACCTGTTAGTTTTTCTTTCAAACTGAGTGTTTTATATTTTCAAAACTTTAATAAAGGTGTAATGTATTTGAAACTCAATTTCTTCTGCAGAAATCTTGAGGATTTTGAATAGAAAATTATTTTTGCCAAGTTTATAACATTGTACAATGGAATTATTTTTAGGAGACACATTGTTTCTGCCAATAAAATCATATAAACAGAAAATTATCAAAGCCACATTTAAAAAAATGCATTCCCCAAGGATGGAATTCCTTCAGAAAATGATTTCAGTCTTATTTTACTTCTTTGCTTATTATTAAATATCATTTCACTTTAAAAGGACAGATTGTGTGTTTTCAATTAAGCAGGCAATATATTTATATGAGTTTTGGTAAGAAAATTTCAACTGAATATAATAGAAAAGCTTGCTTTAAACTTGTTAAAGCACAAGCAAATTTGTTATCATTTTTAATATGGCAATCCAGAGATAAGGAGCTCCCCAGGTCATATTATGGTTTAGTGAATAAATGATGTCAGCTAGAATCCAGGATCTTTCGGTCTTCCTGCTACACCATCTCCAGAACTAGCTTCATTCTAACACTAAATTCTTCCTTTATGGTAGTAAGATGGTCCCTGTGGCATTTTGGGCTATATGCAATCTTTTTTTCTTGTGCAACACAAAAAAAGAGAGAAAAGTACACATCTTCCAGTCCTGAAACATAAACCCACCAAGTTTTGTCACATACCCATGCTTGAATCAATAGCATTCCATGGAAATGTCCTGAGATCATAAATTTAGACAAAATAGGATCAGTACAAGCCTAGAAACAGAGAATGGTTCGACTTCCAGAAAACTCATGGCTGAGTTAGTTAGGAGGGATATCTGAATAAGATCATGCTTTCACTGGGAAAGAGTAAATAAAAAGATGAATAGATAGTGAGAACCCACTGAAATAAATATTTTGAAAAGTTGAAGTAGATAAAAGTAAATCAGTGAGCACTATGAGGCAAGTATATTTTGGGAAAAACTATAAAAATATTTATGAGACAATGTTTTTGTGAAATCTGAAAGCATAACAATAAAACATTAATTAAAGGCTTTGATGCCCTGGGTCAGGGATGTCCTCATGTATTGGCCTAGGAGCCTATTAGGTTTGATACTAAGTGCCTATAAAAGGTTATAGATGGCTGTCATGTTTATTTTATTTATATGGCTCAAATAATCTGGGCTTCCTAAGTGGCACTAGTGGTAAAGAACCCTCTTGCCAATGGAGGAGACCAAGGAGATGTGGGTTCAATCCATGGGTTGGGAAGATACCCTGGAGGAGGGCATGGCAACCCACTCCAGTATTCTTTCCTGGAGAATCCCATGGACAGAGGAGCCTGGCAGACCACAGTCCATAGGGTTGCAGAGTTGGATAAGGGTGAAGCGACTTAGCATGCATATAATCTATCCTCTGAGTTTTCTGTGTGTATTACTTCATCTAATTCTCATAGCAACGTTAGGAAATAGTTGCTATATTATCATCTTTCTTTTACAGGAGAGGAAACTGAGATGGAGGGAGGGTAAGTGACTAGTCCACCTGGTAAAGCTGGTCTTTGAATGAAGCAGTCTGGCTCCCGAGTCCGTGTTTCAAACCACTCTCTTAAATTTCTTATGGTTCTTTTCAAATAAAGAACAGGATGATCCCAAATACCTTCTCACTGAAGCTAACTTCAGAATGAATAGTCTTCTATGTTCAGGAGTTGGATTGAGTTTGGAGTAGATATCCCAGGATTATTCCCAACTCAAACTAGTGGTGATGCATCTGGAATAAAGGAGAATTTCAGTTCAGTTCAGTCATTCAGTTTTGTCCGATTCTTTGCGAACCCATGGACTGCAGCACACCAGGTTTCCCTGTTCATCACCAACTCCTGGAGCTTGCTCAAACTCATATGCGTTGAGTCACCAATGCCATCCAACCATCTCATCCTCTGTCATTCCCTTCTCCTCCTGCCTTCAATCTTTCCCAGCATCAGGGTCTTTTCCAATGTGTCAGTTTTTCGCATCAGGTGGCCAAAGTGTTGGAACTTCAATTTCAGCATCAGTCCTTCCAATGAACATTCAGTACTGGTTTCCTTTAGAATTGACTGGTTTGATCTCATTGCAGTCAAAGGGACTCTCAAGAGAATCTAGAACTGTGCAAATATAAAAACCCAGTCATGAGGTCACCTGTTCCTTGGAAAAAGAATCTTCTCAGAGTGATGGACTGGTTCCTTGTCATGACTGCACAAACAGGCATAGTGCAGAAGAAATTGATCATTGCTTTTATAAAAATGTATTTATTGATTGATTTTTGGCTGCTCTGAATCTTCATCACTACACAAGGGCTTTCTCTAGTTGCAGTGAGCGGGGGTTACTCTCTAGTTGCGGTGCACCAGCTTCTCATTGCAGTGCCTTCTCTTGTTGCAGAGCACAGGCTCTAGAGTGCACAGGCTCAGTAGTGTGGCACATGGGCTTAGTTTCTCCATGGCATGTGGAATCTTCCCCGACCAGGGATTCAACCTGTGTCCTGCACTGACAGGATGATTCTTAATCATCGGACCATCAGGGGAGTCCCTAATCATGGTTTCTGAGCAGTTAAATTCTGATCTTGCAGACAATTTACTGTCAAGGAAAACCAAGAGTTAGAATACATTAGAATAAATGTGTTGAAATACAATACACATTTAGCAGCCTTGTCACTCATTTTGTTAAAATACTTGTAAGCTGTCACAAAGAGGTTGCATATTAGTTAACTGAACAACCTTTATACATAGGTTTAAATCTTAGATCCACTAATCTACTCACTGCGTGACCTTGGTAAGACAGTATTTTTGTGCTCCAATTTCTTTCTCTGTAAAATGGGGATGCTGCTATTACTCCCTTTATATGATTGCTTCCTTCTTAGGATTGCAGCACGAACTCCTGCTGCTGGTATAAGGTAAATACTATGGAAATATCTGCTATGATTCTAAATAGCTCATTTATATGCCACATAAATCAAATGGTCACCATCCTACCATTTCTTCAATAATCTTTATTTACAAAGAACATGTTTTTATTTTCATAATTTTCTATTTAGGATATTCCAGGGTTAGCTTTTTTTAATGCTTCATCCCTCTCAAAATGCTGAAAAAAACAACATAGAAAGACATTAAAGGAGAGAAAACACTATCGATTGCCAGTAAAACTTTGCCTTTAAAAAAATCTTTTTTTATAGTTTCTGGTCTTACATTTAGATCTTTAATCCATTTTGAGTTTATTTTTGTGTATGGTGTTAGAAAGTGTTCTAGTTTCATTCTTTCACAAGTGGTTGACCAGTTTTCCCAGCACCACTTGTTAAAGAGATTGTCTTTAATCCATTGTATATTCTTGTCTCCTTTGTCGAAGACAAGGTGTCCATAGGTGTGTGGATTTATCTCTGGGCTTTCTATTTTGTTCCATTGATCCATATTTCTGTCTTTGTGCCAGTACCATACTGTCTAGAGGAGAACATAGGCAAAACACTCTCCAACACATACTGCCTAGAGGAGAACATAGGCAAAACACTCTCTGACATACATCACAGCAGGATCCTCTATGATCCACCCCCCAGAATTCTGGAAATAAAAGCAAAAATAAACAATTGGGATCTAATTAAAATTAAAAGCTTCTGCACAACAAAGGAAAATATAAGCAAGGTGAAAAGACAGCCTTCTGAATGGGAGAAAATAATAGCAAATGAAGCAACTGCCAAAAACTAATCTCAAAAATATACAAGCAACTTATGCCGCTCAATTCCAGAAAAATAAATGACCCAATCAAAAAATGGGCCAAAGACCTAAATAGACATTTCTCCAAAGAAGACATACAGATGGCT
>SJYQ01001218.1:88189-99396 GCA_006410935.1 Redunca redunca
GTGGGTTGCCATTTCCTCCTCTAGGGGATCCTCCTGACCCAGAAATTGAACCTGTGTCTCCTGTATCTCCTGAATTGGCAAACAGTTTATTTACCATTGAGCCACTTGGGCTTCCTTACTGGAGTGAGTATCCATTCCCTTCTCCAGAGGATCTTCCCAACCCAGGGATCGAACCTGGGTCTCATGCATTTCAGGCAGGTTCTTCACAATAACCTCAGATATGCAGATGACACCACCCTTATGGCAGAAAGTGAAGAGGAGCTAAAAAGCCTCTTGATGAAAGTGAAAGAGGAGAGCAAAAAAGTTGGCTTAAAGCTCAACATTCAGAAAAGGAAGATCATGGCATCCGATCCCATCACTTCATGGGAAATAGATGGGGAAACGGTAGAAACAGTGTCAGACTTTATTTTTTTGGGCTCCAAAATCACTGCAGATGGTGACTGCAGCCATGAAATTAAAAGACACTTACTCCTTGGAAGAAAAGTTATGACCAACCTAGATAGTATATGCAAAAGCAGAGACATTACTTTGCCGACTAAGGTCCGTCTCGTCAAGGCTACTATGGTTTTTCCAGTGGTCATGTATAGATGTGAGAGTTGGACTGTGAAGAAGGCCGAGCACCAAAGAATTGATACGTTTGAACTGTGGTGTTAGAGAAGACTCTTGAAAGTCCCTCGGACTGCAACGAGATCCACCCAGTCCATTCTGAAGGAGATCAACCTTGGGATTTCTTTGGAAGGAATGATGCTGAAGCTGAAACTCCAGTACTTTTGACACCTGATGCGAAGAGTTGACCCTGGGATTTCTTTGGAAGGAATGATGCTGAAGCTGAAGCTCCAGTACTTTGGACACCTGATGTGAAGAGTTGGAAAAGACTCTGATGCTGGGAGAGATTGGGGGAAGGAGGAGAAGGGGACGACCGAGGATGAGATGGCTAGATGGCATCACGGACACGATGGACATGAGTCTGAGTGAACTCTGGGAGATGGTGATGGACAGGGAGGCCTGGCGTGCTGCGATTCATGGCGTCGCAAAGAGTCGGACACGACTGAGCAACTGAACTGAACTGAACTGAACTTCACTATCTGAGCCATCAGGGAAGCCCATCCCTTACCTTATGGCTATGTAAAGACAAGTTATCCACTTCAATGTAGTTTTGTATATAACGTTCTACATGTGTATTTTTCATATTTGTTGAAAAGATTTCTATGTATACCTGAATCTGCACAGCTCAAACCCCCATTGTTCAAGGGCCAACTGTATATATGGAATCTATAGCTCAGGGATCTAATCCACATCTCTTAAGTCTTTTGCTTTGGCCGGCAAGTTCTCTATCACGAGCACCCCTGGGCACCCTCAGATATGCAGGTGATGCTACTTTAATGGCAGAAAGCAAAGAGGAACTAAAGAACCTCTTGATGAAGGTGAAAGAGGAGAGTGAAAACGCTGGCTTAAAACTCAAAATTCAAAAAATTGAAGATCATGGCATCTGATCCCATCACTTTATGGCAAATAGATGGGGAAAAATTGGAAACAATGACAGATCTTATTTTCTTGGACTCCAAAATCACTGCAAATGATGACTGCAGACACAAGATTAAAAATCACTTGCTTCTTGGAAGAAAAGCTATGACAAACCTAGACAGCATATTAAAAAGCAGAGACATTACTGACAAAGGTTCATATAGTCAAAGCTATGGATTTTCCAGTTGTTGACAGTTGGACCATAAAGAAGGCTGAACACTGAAGAATTGGTGATTTGGAACTGTGTTGCTGGAGAAGACTCTTGAGAGTCCCTTGGAGTGCAAGGAGATACAAGCAGTCAGTCCTCAAGGAAGTCAACTTGAATATTCATTAGAAGGACTGATGCTGAAGATGAAACTCCAGTATTTTGGCCTCCTGACGTGAAGAGCCAACTCACTGGAAAATACCCTGATGCTGGGAAAGACTGAGGTCAGGAAAAGAAGAACACAACAGAAAATGAGATGGTTGGATGGCATCACTGCCTCAATGGACATGGATATGAGTTTCATCCAACTCTGGGAGAGAGTGGAGGACAGAGAAGCTTGCTGTGCTGCAGTTTATGGGATCACAGAGTCAGACACGACTTAGTGACTGAACAACAACAGATATGTATATGTCAAGACTATTCTGTCAATTCATCCCATCCACTCCTTTCCCCACTATGGCCACAAGTCTGTTCTCTGTGTCTCTATGTTAGCCCTGCAAATAGGTTCATTGGTACCATCTTCTAGATTCTAAATATATGAATTAATATATGATATTTGTTTTTTCTCTTTCTGGATTACTTCGCTGCATATGACACACTCTAGGTTCATCCACATCACTACAAATGGCCCAGTATCATTCCTTTATATGGCTGAGAAATATCAATAACCTCAGATATGCAGATGACACCACCCTTATGGCAGAAAGTGAAGAGGAGCTAAAAAGCCTCTTGATGAAAGTGAAAGAGGAGAGCAAAAAAGTTGGCTTAAAGCTCAACATTCAGAAAAGGAAGATCATGGCATCCGGTCCCATCACTTCATGGGAAATAGATGGGGAAACAGCGTCAGACTTTATTTTTTGGGGCTCCAAAATCACTGCAGATGGTGATTGTAGCCATGAAATTAAAAGATGCTTACTCCTTGGAAGAAAAGTCATGACCAACCTAGATAGCATATTCAAAAGCAGAGACATTACTTTGCCAACAAAGGTCCGTCTAGTCAAGGCTATGGCTTTTCCTATGGTTGTATGGATGTGAGAGTTGGACTGTGAAGGAGTCTGAGTGCCGAAGAATTTATGCTTTTGAACTGTGGTGTTGGAGAAGACTCTTGAGAGTCCCTTGGACTGCAAGGAGATCCAACCAGTCCATTCTGAAGGAGATCAATCCTGGGATTTCTTTGGAAGGAATAATGCTAAAGCTAAAACTCCAGTACTTTGGCCACCTCATGGGAAGAGTTGACTCATTGGAAAAGACTCTGATGCTGGGAGAGATTGGGGGCAGGAGGAGAAGGGGACAACCGAGGATGAGATGGCTGGATGGCATCACAGACTCGATGGACGTGAGTCTGAGTGAACTCTGGGAGAATGTGATGAACAGGGAAGCCTGGCATGCTGCAGTTCATGGGGTTCCAAAGAGTTGGACACGACTGAGCGACTGAACTGAACTGAACTGAATATTCCATTATATATATGTACCACAACTTCTTTACCCATCCATCTGTTGATGGGCCTCTATATAGCATCCATGTCCTGGCTGTTGTAAATAGGGCTGCAATGAACTTTAGGGTACATGTGTCTTTTTGAATTATGATTTTCTCAGGGTATATGCCCAGTAGTTGAATTGCTGGGTCATATGGCAATTTTATTCCTAATTTCTTAAGGAATCTCCATACTGTTCTCCATAGTGGCTGTATCAATTTACATTCTCACCATCAGTGAAAGTGGGTTCCCAGGTGGTGCTAGTGATAAAGAACCTCCTTGGCAATGCAAGAGATGCGAGTTAGATCCCTGGACCAGGAAGATTCACTGGAGGAGGGCATGGCAACCCACCCCATTATTCTTGTCTGGAAAAACCTCATGGACAGAGGAGCCTGGTGGGCTACAGTCCAAAAGCTCCCAAAGAGTCAGACATGACTGAAGGGACTTAGCATGCACACATGCATCAGTGCAAGGGGGTTCCCTTTTCTCCACATTCTATCAACCATTTATTGTTTATAGATTTTTTGATGGCCATTTTGACTGGCATGAGGTGATACCTCACAGTTTTGATTTGCATTTCTCTTATAATGAGTGATGTTGAGCATCTTTTCATGTATTTATTGGCCATCTTTATACCTTCTTTGATTGGGTTGTATGTTTTTCTGTTATTGAGCCGTATGAACTGCTTGTATATTTTGGAGAGTAATCCTATGTCAGTTACTTCATTGGCAATTGTTTTCTTCCATTTTGAGGATGGTCTTTTCATCTTGTTTACAGTTTCCTTTGCTGTGCAAATATCCTCAAGTTTGGCTATCTTCTATTTGTTTATTTTTGTTCCCCCCCCCATTACTCTAGGAGGTGAGTCAAAGATCTTGCTGTGATTTATGTCAAAGAGTATTCTGCTTGTGTTTTCCTCTAAGAATTTTATAGTTTCTGGGCTTACATTTGTTTTTAATCCATTTTGAGTTTGTTTTTGTATGGTGTTAGAAAGTGTTCTAATTTCATTTTTTTTACATGTAGCTGTCCAGTTTTCCTACCACCACTTATTGAAGAGGCTGCCTTTTCTCTGTTGTATATTCTTGCCTCCTTTGTCAAAGATAAAATACCCATAGGTGCATGGATATATCTCTAGGCTTTCTGTTTTGTTCCATTGATCTACATTTCTGCCTTTGTGCCAGTTCCATACTGCCTTGATGACTGTAGCTTTGTAGTATGGTCTAAAGTCAGGGAGATTAATTCTTCCAGCTCCATGTTTATTTCTCAAGATTGCTTTGGCATTTTTTTGTTTCCATACAAATTGTAAAATTTGTTCTAGTTCTGTGAAAAAGTTCATTGGCAATTTGACACATATTGCATTGAATTTGTAGATTGCTTTCAGTAGTATAGTCATTTTCACAATATTGGTTTTTATGTTCTAAGAATATGGTATATCTCTCCATCTGTTTGTATCATCTTTGATTTCTTTCATCAGTATCTCACAGTTTTATGCATATAGGTCTTTGGTCTCTTTAGGTAGGTTTATTCTTAGGTATTTTATTCTTTTTGTTGCAATGGTGAATGAGATTGTTTCCTTATTTGTCTTTCTGATTTGCCAGTGCACTCTTGCCCCCAAAAATTCTTGCCTGCAATACATTTTTTATTGATATCAAAACCAAGTGAGTTCTAGGAAATGCTAATGGTTTACTCTCAAGACTAATTTTTCTAGAGGACAAAACAAAGTTTTAAAATTTCTGCACAAATTAATGTGATTGATATAATTCAAGGCTTTCAAATATTTACTAGCTTCTCAGTAATGCCTATCATTTTACTAGGTGCTATAAATGTCATTTTTGATACTAAAATATTCAGAAATGTTTTAGAATTATGATGTTTTCAGAATAATAAAGATAATAGCATACTCTTCTATCTAATCAGTGATGTTTTTATAAATTTATTTTTATTTATTGAAGTATAGTTGATTTACAATATAGTGTTAGTTTCTGCTGTACAACAGAGTGAATCAGGTATATATATGTGTGCTCTTTTTAATATTCTTTTCTCATATAAGTCATTGCAAACTTTCTAGTAGAGTTCCCTATGCTATACCCTAGGGTTTTATTAATTATCTATTCTATATATAGCAGTGCATATATGTTAATCTCAATTTGCCAGTTTATCCCTAACCTCCCCTCCCTTGGTAACTGTAAATTTCTTTTCTACATCTGTGACTTTATTTCTGTTTGGTAAATAAGTTCACTTGTACCATTTTTTTTAGATTCCAATTACAAGATATATTAAATTATATTTGTCTTTGCCTGACCAGTGCTGAGTGAAATTCTTGCATGTCAGCTGAATAAACCTACAGTTACTATAATCCTTCAGGCTAATTGGCAAATATGGCAAACACTGCTACTAGGATGGCTATTAGACTCTTTTTCTCTGAGGGTCTAGTTTCCTGCTAAAAATTGGTTTAGATAAATGGGTGTGATAGATTTGGAGTATATGTATGAAGAAGCAAGGTGATAACCAAATCTGAAATTTTATTTTTTATGGCTGAGTAGTATTCAATTGTATATTTCTATCACGTCTTCTTTATCTGTTCACCTGCTGATGGATACTAGGTTGCTTCCATATCTTGGCAATTGTAAATAATGCTGCTGTGAGCATCAGGGTGGATGTATCCTTTTTATTGTTTTTTCCATATATATACAAATATATACACATACATGGAATTAATGGGTTATATGGCAGTCCTATTTTTAGCTTTTTTAGAAACCTCCATACTGTTGCACTAATTTACATTCCTACCAACAGAGTATGAGAGTTTCCTTTTCTTCGTAACCTCACCAATGTTTGTTATTTGTGTTCCTTTTGGGAATAGCTATTCTGGTAGGTGTGAGGTGGTATCTCATGGCTTTAGTTTGCATTTCTCTGATGATTAATAATGTTGAACATTTTTTCATGTGCCTATGGCTATCTGTATGTCTTCTTTAGAAAACTGTCTATTTATGTCTTCTGTTCATTTTTCAATTAGGTTGTTTGTTTTTTAGATGTTGAGCTGCATGAATTGTTTATATATTTTGGATATTAACTTCTTATCAGTGATATCATTAGCAAATATTTTCTCTGAATCAGTAAATTTGCCAATGGTTTCATTTTCCCTGCAAATGTTTTAAAATCTAATTAGGTTCCCCCCCCCCACCATCACCTTTTACTTTTTTTTATTTTCTTTGCTTTAAAAGAAAGATAAAAAATTGCTAATATTCATATCTAAGAGTGTTCTGTATGTTTTTCCTAAAAAAGGTTTTATGGTTTCTGGTCTTACATTGAGGTTTTTAATTCATCTTGAATTAATTTTTGTATATAGTGTGAGGGAGTGTTCTAATCTCATTGTTTTGCATGTTGCTGTCCAGTTTCCCCAGTGCCACTTATTAAAGAAACTGTCTTTTCTCCATTATATATTCTTGCCTCCTTTGTCATAGGTTAATTGACCGTAAGTGCCTGGGTTTACTTCTGGGCTGTCTAGTCTATTCCACTGATCTATGTATCTGTTTCTGTGCCAGTACCATGCTGTATTACTCTATACTTCTATATACTACAAAACTACTGATTATTGTAGCTTTAGAGGATAGACTGCAGTCAGGGAGCATGATTCTTTCAGCTCTGTTCTTTTTTCTTAAAAAAATGTTTTTTGGCTATTTCAGATACTTTTTGTTTGTTATAGTTCTGTAAAAAATGCCCTTTGTATTTTGATAGGGATTGCATTGAATCTGATGTTGTTAGTCACTCAGTTGTGTCTCGCTGTTTGTGACCCCACAGATTATAGCCCACCAGGCTCCTCTGTCCATGAAATTCTCTGGACAAGAATACTGGAGTGAGCAGTCATTCTCTAGATTGCCTGAAATAATATGGCTATTTAAAAAATATTAACTCTTGTAATCCATTAACACAGTATATCCTTTCATTTGTTTGTGTCATCTTTTTTTTGTGTGTGTGTCATCTTCAATTTCTTTCATTAGTGTCTTATAGTTTTCTGGGTACAAGTTCTTTACCTCCTTAGGCATATTTATTCCTAGGTAATTTATTTATTTATTTATTTTTGATGCAGTGGTAAATGGGATTGTTCCTTAATTTCTCTTTCTGATACTTCTTTGTTAGTGCATAGAAATGCAACAGATTTCTGTGTGTTAATTTTGTATCCTGCAAATTTATTGAATTCTTTGATGAGCTCTAGCAGTTTTCTGGTGGCATCTTTAGGATCTTCTATGTATAGTATCATGTCATCTGCAAGAAGTGACAGTTTTAGGTCTTCCTTTCCAATTTGGATTCTTTTTATTTCTTTATCTTGTCTCATTTTGGTGCTTAAGTATTCCAATATTATGTTGCATAAAAGCAGCAAGAGTGGGCATTCTTGCCTTGTTTGTGATCTTTTCAACCTTGAGTATAATGTTAGGTGTTGGTTTATTATATATGGCCTTTATTATGTTAACACATTGTGCCTTTAGGCCCACTTTCCTAAGAGATTTTATTATAAATGGATATTGAATTTTGTGAAATCTTCTTGTATATATTGATATGATCATATGTTTTTTATTCTTCAATTTATTTATTTGGGGTTATCACATTGATTGAGTTGTGGATATTGAAAAAATCCTTTGTGTCACTCAAATGAATTCCACTTGATCATTGTTGGATTTGGTTTGCTAACACTTTGTTGAGATTTTTGTATCTATCTATGTTTATCAGTAACATTGGCCTGTCATTTTCTTTTTTGTGTGTGATATTTTTGTCTTTTTGCTCTTTTGGTATCAGATTGAGATTAGCCTTGTAAGATGAATTCAGAAATGTTACTTCCTCTGCAATTTTTTGGAGTAGCTTGAGAAGGATATGTGCTAATTCTTTTCTAAATGTTTGGAAGAATTCAGCTGCGAAGCCATTTGGCCTTGGACTTGTGCCCGTTTCTTCTAGGTTGTCCATTTCATTGACATATAGCTGTTCATAGTAGTCTCTTATAATCTTTTTATCTCTGTAGATTCTGTTGTACCTTCTCCTTTATAATTTCTTTTCTAAAAAAATATTTATTTTAACTGCAGGCTAATTACTTTACAATATTGTATTGGTTTTGCCATACATTGACATGAATCCACCACGAGTGTACATATAATTTCTAATGTTGTTTATTTGGTTAGTTTAATTGATCTATTTCATTTTTTTGTCCCTACTTCACTTATTTTTGCTCTGATTTTTATAATTTCTTTCATTGTACTAATTTTGAGTTTTGCTTGTTCTTTTTTTTTCTTTATATCCAATGTTAGGTTATTTATTTGAGAAATTTATTGCTTCCCCAAGTAGGCTTGTATCAATATAAAGCCTCTTAAGACCACTTTTGCTGCATGTGATAGACTTTGTGTTGCTGTGACGGGCTTTCTGCCCAGTTGACTGTGCAGCCAGTGGGAGGATTTACGGCTGGAGCAGCTCACAGGAGGCTGAGAGCTGGGTCTCTGTGTCCCTGTGTGTGTGTCTTGTACACCATGATTTTCTTATCTGTTAACCGATGGGAGCTAAGAAGACCTCTTTCCAGGGTTGTTGGGAACAGTAAATCAGATGATATGCACTCAACTCTCACAAGGTTACTTCAGTTCAGTTCGTCACTCAGTCATGTCTGACTTTATGACCCCATGGACAGCAGCATGCCAGGCTTCCCTGTCCATCGTCAACTCCTGGAGCCTGCTCAAACTCACGTCCATTGAGTCAGTGATGACATCCAACCATCTCATTCTCTGTCATCCCCTTCTCCTACCACCTTCAATCTTTCCAGCCAGAGTCTTTTCTAACGAATTGGCTCTACACATCAGGTGGCCAAAGGCTACTTAGGTCATAGAAAGGTTTACCAAGTGTTAGCTGCAATAATTGTGTTGTCTATATTTTTCTAAAAATAAGTAACACGGTGTATAAAGTAAGCTATTTTTTCCTCTCATTTTCCATTCTTCACCGCCCGAAGTATAAGAATAACATTGATAATGATTATAATGAAAGGTTATAGTTTACAAGCAGGACCACTTTATGGATTTTTGACCTTAGGAAAACTATTTAGCTTCTCATTGTTTCTATATTTTCTTTTGTGAAATAAGAATGATAGTACTTATCCCCTAAGACTATTGTAAAGAATAAATAAAGTATTCAGATAAAGCTAATAGAATAGGGTTTAGTATCAGTACACACCCTATTAATATTAACTTAAAAATGTTTTACATATATAATCTCATTTGGCTCTGACTATAGTTTTCCTAAGTGAGATTTTAAAGGATACTAACTTATGTGGAGCCTTTTCCAAAACATATACAAATAAACATTTCACTTGAAGTGCTTTTGGCATGGAAACATCAGTGTGATTATCAGGGGCTGAATAGCCCTTCTGCCCACACATAACCTTATACACCCAGTACTATCTGTCAGGCCTGAAAATAAAAACTATCATAGATATTTTCCAATTTAAACAGCATCAATCATATTTATACTTGAGTATAGGTGAATTAATTAGGACATTTCCCAAGAGTTTTGACAGTAGACATAGAGTGGTTGGATAAAGCTTTAATATCTTGGGTGCCTGAAGGAGACTAGGACACTTAAAAAGTTAAAAGCCCTAAGTCAGGAAAGCTAAAAATGCTAGATGGCACATGTCATCTACTTAAGATTTATGCCTGAGGCTCACCGCAAATGTCATCTCCTTTTTGATAGACAGATACCCTAACTGCCCTGGCAGCTCCTTTAAGGATATTTTTGCTCCTTCTTGGTAGAGAGGATAGCTTCATTTTTGTCACAGATGTTTTGGATGAAATAAATGTGTCATGACATTGAAAGGAGTTATTAATTCTAGATAAATCAGAATCTCAAATGTGTTTAATTTCATTAGAATGTCAGTGGAGATAACAATAGTTCTAAATTTTATATAAAATGAGACTGACAATTATGACTAGTGTACTTTGGATGCATTGGTTAAAATTCTTGTCCTTTTAACTCTAAGAATTGCATGATAAAGACAGAAGACTTTCAATATCACTTTCATGTGCCCAGGATAAAGATCTCCATATCTATTTTTTTTACTGGATAAGTGTGTAGTGCTTTGCTTGAACATGGTATGTGTTCAATAAATGACTATAACCTGCAAGTCTATGTGGAAGAGCGAATTATGGTGTTTTGATATTTTGTTTTAGCTTCTATAGAGGAGTCAAAAGAGCCAGACATAATTTTTCCTTGCTCTGCATTTACTAGGATCTCAGAAGATGAGTTTTATTTAGATTTTTGGTGAGAAAAGAACCCCAAGAAATAGAGAAAAGGGACAAGAGTAAGGAAAGAAGAAGCAAAGATGTCCTGATATAAGGAAACAGTGAGTGTGTCCTTAAGATTGGGAGAGGACCAGAGATTTGAGAGTTTTTAAAATCTCAAATCTAGTGTACAGTGTCCTGGTTGGGAGAGGCAGATTGGCTTTGCTATCTAAGGCTGAGGTCAGTAGCAAAGACCACTGGGAATTGCAGGAATATTGAATGCAGAAAAAGCAGAAGGTGGGACTCAACAGCAGCATTGGTAGCAGAAATAATAATCATATTGGCACCAAACTTTCAGGAGAGACATACTTTTATATAGTGATATACTGCATCTCATATTTTTCTTCAGTCTTGCAGTTTGCTTAATAAGTTGCACTTCTAAGTTAAAATAAAAATCAGTAATATTCAAAACCTATTCTGTACCTTGAAAATCATAGTCTGAGAAATAAGAGTATTTTATAAACACTGTCACACATCTAAAACTACTGTGTAAGAACAGTTAGGTAAGCCCCTCTATTAGGATTAAAAAAAAAATACTCAGGAGGAGTGATTCACTGTACCAGTCCCCAGAAGCAAGGTTGGTAGAAAGCTTGAAGAGAGTCATACATGACATAAATTAGGATTGGGCTTTGTTGGGAGAGTCAGAATTTTTAGAAGGTCTTTCTCGAAGGCTTAATCCTAGTTTAAGTATTAAAGTAA